>JARQTI010000461.1:1125176-1143159 GCA_030142655.1 Trachelus tabidus
GGCTCGAGGAAGAATGAGCGCTCCGAGTCCGGGCACTGCCTCGAGCGCTCCCCCCACTCTCCGCCGCTCCAACTCGCTGAATCCTGCGCGACGAATTTGCGCGCACACAATTTCGGGCAACTTCCAGTCCTTCTAAATATGCTTGGCCAGAATTTCCGATTTCTAATTATTAATATTTTACTTTATTGATTTAATTAATTATTTTAATGTTCCAAACACCGAATTTATTAATATTCCAATTTGAACGTAATTCATTTTCGATATTCTACAGTTTCAATTCAATTTTTATCTACTCCGTATTTTCTGCGAGATTTTGATTTAACCTTAATTTCATATTTTGAATAAACTTTGAAAGTAAATTAAGATCCAATAATATTTAGTAATATTTGGAAAGCTTTATTCAATTTTTCGAATTTTCAATATTTCTGTGCAACTAATTTTTGTATTCTTCTCCCTTCCTTCTTCTTATTCCTTTTTGGCTTTGTTCCCTCACAGAGGGCCAAGTACCAGGAAATCAATTGTCACTATCAGGCTTCCGTACAAACATTTTTATCTTCATGTATCCGAATCTAGCATTAAAAAACGAAGATTCTATGTTCTCAGCGTTCTCGGCTCATCAATCAACTGTCATAGATATTTTTGAAAATGAACCATATTGTAAAAGTTTGCAATCCGGCCAAGAGAAGATCAAAGTTTACTTGTTATTTGAAGATGCTTGAGAATGTAGTGTTAGGTGGTGCCAGTTGAAATCTCCTTACTTATCTCAGGCTCACCGCTACCTTTTTAGAGTGTGTTTCACAACTTTTTGCAAGTGCTGCTAACAATCGTCGTGTTTATTTTTTCTTTAATATATCTGAGAAGGATCCAATATTGTTTGCAGTACTTACAATGAGCTATAATCGCGTTAGTCATACTAGACGGAAGAACTCGGAAAATCAGACGCCTTGGGATACGTTCGGAAACGTCTTTTAGAATCGACTGAGAAGTTCTATAATTTCCGGTCTCGTTCTATGAGTTGCTTTGGGAACCAGCGGTAAGTAGCGGAGAACCCTCTGCCCGCCAAGCTACACGTTCCTGTTCACGTTTAGCTCGACTACGACGGGATTCGCATTGTCGACGGAGTCGATGATCACAAACTCCTACTTCCAGAGTCGCCGCTACGATTTAGAGACATGATTTTGGTATCGCCTAACACCGTAGCGTTGTGCATCTCGCTTCTTATCTCTGGTGCGAACCATTTAAATTGAGAGCTCTTTCGCGGTGGCGTTGATGCATGTAGTGGCATCATGTTAGCTTCGACCGTGACATCATTGGAGCTGCGCGATCTGGACCAAAATACGTTCGCTAGTGGCTATACCTCGTCTATTTGTATCATGGTCTGCTCCAGTCTGCTCTGATCAGCTCTGATCCGTTTTAGTGTAATCTGTTCACTATGTTCTATTTATCTATATTAATGACTTCTTGACTGAATATAAACTTTTAAATAAGGAAAATCAATTCGCAACTATACTTTTTATGAATTGAATACTTCTTTGCTATTGCATTACTTGAAATTGATAGAATTGACTACAGTGTAAATAGTATACGATGATCTTAGACAATATTAAAAAGATAATATTGCTTTATAAGCAACCAAATATGGTGAGCAGTTTTATTGTATTATATTGCAAAACAAGCAACTATGTATTAAGGCTAATATTGTATTATTTTAATATGGTTTTCTTCTGTAACGTTACAGGGTTATATATCATGCAATTCCCATCTGTTGCTCTGTAGACATAATTGTGATAGCTCGTCCCAGGTGCTAGATTCACAAAAATCTGAGTGGAATTATACAGTAACGGAAGAGAAGAAAATACTTGATGTATTAAATACACACACGATAGAGCAGCTACAGGAGTAATATTTCCACATCATATTAACATTTTTTATAGACTTCAAAATATACGTGATGTTTACACGTATTTTTATGTTATACAGACACAATATGAAAACCAGTCAGATTAAATGGATACAAGAGCATCGTTCGAAAATTGGATCGTATGAGAACTTGGATGATCTGTTACTAGCCAAAGGAATGACAATGAGTGTAGTTAAAAAATTATACAAATCTATCGTTTCTGGTGGAAGTAAAAAATTTGAGGAATCAAAAAGATCTTCGTTAAGCATTCCCATAGTGTCTGAGGCAATACGTGAAGTAAATAAATATTATTTTTTATCGAAAATTAATTCTCATACATTTATAAGCAATCATAGATGATATGCACAAATTTTCTTCTCTTTTCTCTTATTTAAGAGTAATACAAGAAAATTATAACAGTATATCCATATTCCTTTTTCATAAGCATCCCTATTATTTTGACTGACATTGTAGAATGTTAACACAATACTTTCTTTGTGTGTGGGTGCGAATATAATAAGCTGGGCTCAGTTGAACCGTAGCTCCACTGTGCTAAACTGGGATTGCACCAGTTTTGCAGACATGCCTGAAAACATTAACCTTGCATCTCTGGTTCCTTTCGTAAGTATAATGTCCAGTTTGACAAATTACATTAAATATTCTTAAATGGTTTTGATCAACTAATAATAACTGAATTGCTTTATTACAGGCATTTAGAATGAGTTACAGTATACCGAATTCAGATATCTTTCTGCTCAAGTCTTCACAGGTTATTATTCAAAATAGCATGAATTTCACAACTTACCGCGCAACAATGCAAAGGCATCAATTGACTGCATCATTAATATCAATTCTTGGATATCGAGAGGCGTATGCAAAAAGTATGTTATAGTAAGAAGAAAGCCTTTAATACTCTTATAGATTCCCGCTAAAATGCCCATGCAAAAATATAAATTAGCGCAAAGTTTAAAAGTTCGTTATCACGTCGTATAATATTAATTTAATTTCAGATAACAGTACCAGTGAACTACCGGAGGCATTGAAAAATAAAATTTTCCTCTTAAAACCACGAGTTACCTCTCGTCTTTTCAATATACAAGTTGGTTCAGAAGTTGTTTCATCGGAAAATATCGTTCATTCGTTATTCAAAAAATCGTCACCCATGACGAAACTCCCCATACTGCCAGTGAACATGAGTTCGGATCTCCAAAGTTCTTTTAGACAGAAAAATGCATACCAACGAGAACAAATGTCGAAAGCGCTACTTCAGTCATTAGCCTTTTTAAATTTATGCATTCTTCAAAATTCCGCAAGCTTGAGGGCAAAGGAGACAAAGAACAAGCTTACAAGAGAGAAAACAACTGATAAGCGCCTAGGTTAATAAACAGATTGTATATTGAACAAAATTAAATTTGAATGAACTAATAATAAAGAATGTTAAAATATTGTTTCTAGTCCAATAAATCTTGCAATTTAATTGCAGTACAATAACTCTGTGCACGTGACAAAAACATTCTTTTGTTATACAAGTAACATGAGATCGTATGGCATTTCTTGTTTTACAAACTTGACAATCATTGTCTGCCGCGAGCTAAAATGAGATAATGTGATCTTTAAGTTGGAGATACTTGAATTTAGGTTAAAATGCACGAAAATGACTGACAAAGAACAGCACAATCGCATAAACTGAATATTACGAACAGATACAAAAGTCTTAATTAAATAGACTGTGGTTCAAAAATAATAAAAACGCAAATATTATGGATGACAGGAATTAATGAACGCCTGCATAACGTACATTAAAATAACGAAAAAGAGTGAGGTAAGAGGAAAAGTAAAATATGGAAATTTTCTGGATTTTCACCAAGTCTTTATTTTCCTCCAAGAAGAAACAAGTCGTTCCCGGTATTTTTTTTCTTGTTGGGTTTATTCGTGTCTTTTTTTACAAGATATGAACGAGTCAGTTTAAAAGATCCCTCGCTTTCGTGCGCACTGTTTTTCAGTTGATTTTAAAAAGCCGTTGATAGAATCCTAGGAAAAAACGTCAAGGCAGGTGAATCTCGCTTGAACGAATGACGTATGGAATCTAATTATATGTATTTGCGTACGAATAAAATCAATTAATGGAGCTTAATTATACCACATGCTTGATTCCTTCGATGATGCGACAAAGAAACAATAGTATATATAATGTATACTAATGCCATCACAATTCGCCGTTCGAAATGTTCGTGCGATGAGTACGCGGCGTAATTACGCACGTTACGTGCTTCATTTTCTTCTTTTCTCCATAACTTTATTTGAACACACAATCTTTTGTACGACAAACGAACTGAACGAGCGTAGAAGAATCTTTTGCTTCCGTAAAATCCTTAATGGACGTATCTGGCTATTGTATACAGGAGATAATACAAAATTATTCTTGTTAATTTTTAATGAATAATAGTTGATAAACTATAATAGCGAACCTACATAACGTGTGGTGAAAACTTGACGGTGTCCGAAGAAAAATCGTATGCATCTATTTTCGTGAAATATCGCGTTAAAGGAAACGATGAGAAAAAAAGAACGTCACGTATAAATAGTGAATATCAAACGAAAAACTATAATAAATAGATATATATATATATATATTTGTATCACATATTTATATACAAGTAATAATGTATAATACTTAATACGATTTTTGAAGTCTTAGTATGAATAAAAGGGAACATTTTAGTACACATAAAACACTCATCGATTTTTTTTCTCTTTTCTTTTCATGGACACGTCTCTTTGAAATATATATATAGGGGTTTCCAAGTAACTGCGCATGCGTCGTACAAACACTCGCACTTCCAATGAAAATCATGGAATTGAATCACGATTATCTTCTTTTATTTTTTTTCACAGCTGTCAAAGCTTGTGACAGCATCAACATAACCCTGGTACCACGCGAAATTCGCGTGGTACCGACGATTTCGCGATTCCCGACGAAATCAAAATGGCGATTTGCACGACGAGTGCTAATTTACATATTCACAGAATACATAGGCTTCCCCCACTTAGGCACGTGCTCGTACATCTCGATTTTCGAGAATTAAAAAATTTTTTTACCTAATCTTACATTTTATTTTTTATTTACTTTTTTTTCATTTCTTTATTCCTCTCCTTTTTCTTGTCTCACTTAGTTCAGTTGAATCGAATTTTTATTAATGGGTCAACGAACTTGCAATTGGGAAATTAAAAGGAGACTCGCACAAGATTGTATAGAAATATTCGACCGACAAAAGGAAGCCTTGCGAAAATTTTTTTGATCAACTTGTACCTTCGCGGGTTTCCTTTTTTCGTGAATGTAGCCGATGTTATTCGGCAAGCTGCCTCCACATATGTTGACACGATGAACTTAATTAATTTTTTAAAATTGATCTTCGATACATTTTCCCGACCAAAATTTTGTGTCTTTTTTATAATTGAAATTTTGTAAACTCCGTCGATTTAAACAAAATTTTTTCAACCGTTAAACGTATGTCCTGTTCCATTTAATTGAAATTTCTATCAGTCGATAAGTTACCGACAATCTTTTCAAATAGATCGGCCGATAATAACGAATTATTTAATGTACGTTCAAACGTCACGAATCCTCGAATTATAATCAGCTGCCGAATTGCATAGAGATAAACATGATCGTGACCCCAAAGATGCGTTTACGTCACGAACGAATCAATAAAAATGTAGAATTTGAATTTAAAAGTTCTTAATGACTTTTTCGTCCCTGCGTTTTAAAAGCACGAGTTTTATGTCTGCCATTGTAGGTGAAAGCATTTGAAAAACAATTTCGATAACGTGGAAACCTCTGTATATGTATACCTATAATACATACATATATACACCTTTTTTGTTTCTTAAACATTAAAACAATCGGTACAATGTTAAAAGTTGCAGCAGTCCGCGACTGCGCACGCTACGGTCCTATTTAATAATGTCCTTTTGATTCGATACTTATACGATATAATTAAATACGAATAAGAAAAATGCTTCCATTCATTTCATTTCTCTCTCGTATTTTCATCCGGTTCGGCGTCGTTGACGAAAGAAACATCGACGACGATCGTAATACGCACGTAATGCATACAATATCCTAGTGAAATTTTTCGTGTAAGTTATTGCATTGGTAATATTGCCATAAAATTTATTGGGGAAAAATATAAAAAAAAAAAAAGAATTTTACCGCCGACCGTAAGACTCTCAGGAAGAAGAATACCCAAGAAACAAAAACAAGAAAAATGCACGAAAAGGAATTAGACCAAAGAAAATAAAGAAATGCGAAATAAAAGTCAAAAATAAAAATCACTTTGAAAATCATAACGCGGTTAGCGAAAAAAAAATACGACTTCTAACCGTCGTGACGTAATAAAGTAACGGTCGACGTGCGTTCGTAAAGTCGGTTCATGATATTTTTTGTCCAGATCACAAAATATCCGTAATATCGGTAAATATCCTGGTACTTTTTTTTTCTCTCTCTGTTCCATACGATTGCACAAAAAATTGTCGTGTTTCAGATGAGACTGTAAGATTGCTTGTGAGTCCTGCGGATAATAAAACTGAAATCCTAGCCGATTCCAATATCCTAAGTGTCACTATATGTTTACTATATAGTTCAGATATCGGATGTGATATTGGGTTATTGCAAAAATAAAAATATAACATTTGTTATTTGAGGTTGCGATTGGAAGGACATGTTTATTGTTTATTGTACGTTATATACTGTTTGTTCGGTGTAAAAATATAAAACATTTCGATTACAGACTTCGTATGTATGGGCATTGTCAATGTCGTATTCGGGCATCAATAAATTTTACCATTAATTTTTGTGACGTAAATCGCAATTTTCTTTCCCATCAAAGTAGCACATTTATAACAAGCACCAATCGCAATGTCATTAAAAATTGCAATTTCCACGAAAGACAATAATACTTATGCAAAAATCACAAACAATTCATTTACAGCCCTTTCCTCCTCAGCCAACGTGCTTATCACTTGAGAATTGTCATAAATTTTTTTTTATTTTTAATTAGAACCCCACCCCTACTTTTTGCAGTAAGTATTGTTTGTGATCGGCATAAAGAATAAGAAAAAATTTTGAAAATTGCGACGAAGAATCTTTCAAGTTTGTTTTCAATATTCAAAAAAAATAAATGTCTACCTCGAAGGAAGCGATGACGTCACAAAAATTTTTGATACATACGTATCGTGTCCCGAGCGACAGCCCAAGCTATGGATTTAAATAGCTCTTATGTGATAATAATAACAATATGCATTTAACAAACGTATTTAAATCGGTTTTTTCCCTCTTTCTTTGTTTTTCATCTCTTTCCTCACTTGTGGCATTTATCGTTATCACCAGAGGGCTGGGGGCTGGGATTAACACTGAACAGTGTGTTACAGGCAGGTAACAAATAATTAATTATCGAGGGATCCGAAGATTTATGGACGAAAAGGATACGTATAGACCGTCGATGTGATCTCTATTGTTTAAATTATATTTCTTTTCCTTTTTTTCTCTTTCTCTTTTATCTCTTTGTTATACGAACAACGAATATTAATCGTACCGCGTTCGCGCATGCGCACGAAATGATTTGCTTTTGCAATTCGTTGTAGACAAAAGGTGTCTCCATTGTCTATATCGTTGGCCCCTCGCCACGGAAAGATTGATATATGTGTGTGTGTATATATATATATATATATATATATTGTATATATATACACACACACACATATACCCCCTACCCCAAATATCAGGGACGTTTTCAGCGCGTGAAACGACTACCATATCCGCTAAACGGATTTATAATCATATCCGATATACTAAGTATTCGCATAACTTCCAGACTTGACTCGCTCTTATTTTCTAATTTACCTATCTATTTATGCCGAAGAATCCAACGCGAGTCGCGCGAAAATTTCGGATTGACTTTTCACTTTTAATTTTTGCGAGTGTAAAAAATTTTTTATTTCGCCAATCGACTTTTTGTTTTCACTAGAAAAATTTTGAGACAACTCGTACACCGTGTAGATTCGATCTTTAGATTTGTGTACGTTGCTCGTTAGTTGGTCACTAAGTTTTGTGAGTAAGCCTTTAAGACGCCAACTGATATAATTCGGGCGACTTTCGTTTAACGCGACTTCAGGCTGACTCAAACATTCGCATAAACGTTCATTTAATTCAAAAGTTTTTATTTTTTTTATTTTATTCTTCTATTCTTCTCTCATACTGCTGTTCATAAGCCACACTGTAGTACGTATCGTTCAGGGGTTCAGGTTGATGCGGGGGGTGGATGGGTGGTAAGGGGGTGGGGAGACAAAGGTATTCGCGAAATTTTGAAAATCATGAAGGACTTTTTGCATAATCCATAAGACGAGTGAACTGGTTTAAGGGATGGAATGCCAACGAAATTCTTTCATGATAAACAAAATTTATATAAATTTTAAATGATAAGGTAAAAGCATCGTGATTCACTTCGCGCTTGTTTAAGATGCGAATAGATAAAGCTTAAACATTTTTGTTTAAGTCATGAGCAATTCTTCATTTCGTTCTTGTTCTCTGTGAGCTATGGTTTTTTTTCAAATTCAAAATATTCAAATCGAAGCAGTTTACACGTGCGTGCGCATTGTGGACTACTTGAGTCATTGGACATCGTTAAAGACTATTTCTTTTAAAAAAATGTATATAAACTAGCTTGAAATATTCTAAGACTATTTTATAATACACGGTAAGATATCGAGATGGATTCGAATTAAATTGATAAGAAAAAGATTTAAAATAAGAAAAAAAAATTAAAAAATGAAGTACTGATAAGTTTAAATTATTAGTACGATCGTTTATGCTGGATTGTCAAGAGAAAAGATTGAGCGTTTATTGCTTTGCACCCAATCGTCGCGGATTAATTAATAACAAAAGCGTCGAAAATATCAAAAATTAATTGAAAAAATTATTTCTGGCAACCTCGTGCATTTTCATTGTACGAATCGTTCACATCCATCGGATCACGAAGTATTCCACAATAGTCCAGATAGAATCTGTCGTTCAATTATCACGCAAATCCTATTCACTATTCCGAATGATATAAAAATGTCGAAATTATGTCAGTATCACCAAAATGTCCCGAAGGAGCGATTAATTCAAAAATTCACGTCACTGACACCCGCGAATAATATGTCCATTTAAAAATCCAAATTTCACACAGTACGCACCGTACTAAAATCCTGGATGAAACTAACAGGAAAAGAGAAATTCGTAAAGCTTAGGTCGACTAGATACAAAAAATGGCAAAGGGCGAGCGTCGTAAATCGATAAGCAGAAGGGAAGGGGCCATACGCAAGAGGGGAAAAAAAGATGACAGGATAAAAGAAAGAAAAATACGTATAAAAATTTGGTAAGAAAACAAAGAAGAAAGAAAAAGTGTTTCCACGTAACCCGATATGTTCTTCGTAACGAGTCTCCTGATCTTTAGCGAATGAGTCGGATAAGCCAATGAATGCTTTCTCGAGCGAGAAATGATTTTCAGTTCATAGAATACTAATAATATATTCCCGAGGCGGGACGAGTTCGATGCGAGAACTGCATTAGTCTGGTACCATGGAAGGTCCACCATTCTTTCTTCCAGCATCCCTCTCTCGTATATACCTAGTAGGTACCTATACGAGCACCGCCATCATTCCCTGCCTTCGTCTCTTTCCACTCACCCCTCCTGAAGGGATTTCTTCTCGTTCTCTTGGCTCGTTTATCCCCTTTTCCACTGAACTCACACACTCACGTGTCTCTATCCATCTGTGTATATACACGTCAGGCCCGCACGTACTGCTCTCCGTTCCTGACCCCCTTCCCAGGCTGCAGCCACGGAGCACAAAAACGGCCAGACTTCGATTCGAAGGTCGGCGGACACTATTTCATTGGCGTAGCTCCGTCTGTGCTGTTCGAGACGGAATTTCCTTGAACGTTATTTATCCCTCCGTGTTGTATCAAACAGAAAATGATGGGTTTTTGGAAAAAAAAATTTTGAAAATTTATCAGCATTTTTTTTACTTCGGATTGTTTACTTTTTCAGGTTTTTTTAAGTTCCGAATTTTATAGAGGATGTTGACACTGTGGGATTGGAGAATTGTAGCTGGCGAATATTTGGTAGGTTTTTTTTTACTTGGAAATTTATGCGCTCAGTTTGTATAGCCGAGCTGGTGGGATATTCGTGTGCGAATATATCCGAGATTGGTCGATGTGTAACGAAGTAAAGGACCTCGCCCTTTTTTATCCGACGTGAATTTATCTGAAATTACTTTTCACAAAGTTCTATCAATGATTGTGGATTTATTGTTTATTTTGGTATTTTCTTTGCCGATCTTTTTCGTAACTGGATACAATGTCGAGGATGCAAGGACTGTGTTCGAAAATTTTTCTTGACACTACGAAACACCAATCGTATCTGCGATTACGGCGAGGCTCTCGTGTGTTCTTGAAGGCCACTTTAAAGGACCGTTTATACGAGTACTTTTCCGTACGTTATAAATTTCGAGTGTTCCTAAACGATCGTATCACAAATCAATTTGATCATATAGCAGATCACTGTGTAAACGAGATAAACAAAGATTTTGAAAATCAGTTCAGTGACTGGTAAAAATTCAAAAATTCTGACAACACTTAAATAATGAAAATGAGTATTTCCAGTAATACGATCAGTCTTTCATGCAAAAAAAATTATGAGAATCAGATCACTCGTTTCTACAGACAAGTTCTTGCGAGCGCAGGGATACCTATCTTTCATTGTGGACACACAAAAAGTGATGATATAAAAAGCATTGGCCCCGAAGCCGAACTGAATTTTAAAGGGAGCGTCCGCATAGGACGTAAGCAAGTGGCGCACTCTCTGTGCCGGCGGACGAAATCTTAAAGTCGTATTACAATGAGCGATACGAATTGACCAGATTGTATAAGTGCGAAGCAGTAATAATAGCAAGTGATGTCGATATGGACGTAGCTCGGAAACAAAATACCTATATACAAGTTTAGCACGATGGTTGCAAAGAGAATTAGAATCCGCCGGTCGTGTTTATTTAGTTTTCGGATCGGTTACGCAAGAAATGACGCCGGTTAAGAACTGCCATAGCCAGAGGGATTTCGCGTCGTTTTGTTGGTTAAAAGTAGCCAGGAGGGCCGAAGGGGAATCCCCGTCTCGTAAAGGCAGGGAAAGAAAAACAAAGTTCCGATGGAGGAAGTGGAAGTCTTCTGTAAAAAAGAAAAAGCCCATCTTCCCAAAGAGCGAAAGACAGTTCGTTTTACGTTAGTCTGGCCTGTTCGCATCGCAGTCATCGCAGCTACCATCAGTAGAGTAGTAGGCCAAGTGGAAGGAAGTTCAGCGTGTTGAAGCACATTAGTTGTATGTACATACGTTCCTCTTCCGACATCTTTTATTTAACTGGTTCGTTCCGAGTGGTACTGTCAGCCGGTATTTCAGGGGCGAATAAAAAAATCTAAGAGGGAATTTAGTGCTGCGTCAGTGCACGGATTGTCGCTGTACGTATATAGGAATTGTTGTTGTGGTGGATAGTGGTAGTGGTAGGCTCTTTCCTCTTCACGACGCTTTATCCAATCCTTACTTACGGGATGGCCAGTGCCGTACACGCGTTGTTAAGGTGCCCAGGGCAGTGGATTGATATTTTAAGGTATCCCGTTTGGAGCCCTTTCTTCCTACGTCCCTGGCTACGGAGTATCGGCGACTATCTTCGCCACCGTCAATGGCGTCACTTCTCCCTTTCTGTAAATATTCTCTTCCTTTCTTCGTCTCACCTTTTACTCCTGTTATTTTACTTCTTCTCTTCACCCTCGCACTGCAATAGACTCACTCACTCGCACTAGCGTGTAAATGGAACTGGCTGGTGCCCCGGAGCCCTCACTATAAACGCCCCTGGGGTAACGTCACGCGTTCCGTTCTCAACTTCCTCGATTTTGCATCGACCCACGCCGTATGGTGGTGCCATGTTGTGTGGAATTGGACTTTCGAAAAAAAAATTCCATTTACTCAGGCCCTCGAGCGAGAGGTATTTACGAATATCGATGAAGGGTGGTGGGAGGAGTTCAGAATTTTCGAATTTTTTTTTTGTGAATTTTACGAGGTCACAGAAGTGTACACAGTATTTTAGCTCGATAAGAATTTATGGCTTGATTTAACGTATATAATAAATCAATGCTCTTGATTACTTGAAAGTGTAACGATCTTTAGTACGTTTTATGAAATCTCGAAAATGCAAAAAATTTAATAATGCAAGGAACGCAAGAACCTGGATAAATTAGTGCATTTAATAATTTTCAATAATGCATCTTCCATCCAAGGAATCCGGGTTACGCATCTGTCGTTATTCCGCGATGTAAATTATTTCGCGCGTCCGTAGCATCCCGAATGAAAAATAAAGGGTGAAAAACCAAAGATTACTACAATATTTAAATCTCGGCTGTGACGCGTTAAATTGCTACCGTGAAGTTCCGTCGCGGTGCATTCTTGAGATGCGGATTCCTTCCAGGATCCGCTTCTCCAGGATTCTTACATCCTTGTCCAAAGCGCTCGGTGCGACGGCAGCCGGCGTTCCTTAAGTTACCGTCGCGTTCATGAATCGCAACGGCGATTATTGCGCGACGCGACATGAACCCGCGCGATTCCTATCGGCAAAAACTCGACATCGCAGCCTCTTAACGTTGCGCGAATAATCCGTAGAGGAAACGCCATTCTGTCACTTCTGATAAATACCTCTATACAAAGAAGCAAAAACGTATAACCTTCTACAAGAAGGTGAGCGACAAGTAAAGATTTTCCGCTCAGTCAAATTTCAATTCCCATTAGATCCCCAAAGTTAAAACGGTCCTGCCGAGAAGGGCATAAAAATAAAATAATACGGCAGTAGCATTTCCAAAGTATAACGAAACAGTCTATGCCCGATCTCGTGTCCACAACACGTAGCGTTTTGTAAGTCACAGTTCGTTAAGAGCAAGGCGATAATACGAAAATGTGCTAAAAAAAATGATGCTCTCCCATCCATAACAAAAATATAATAAAGATCGAAAAGCCAAGGTAAAGTCGATTGAGAAACGCTGTTAAACAACGAGACGGGCCGGACCCAAGGCCACGGGGTCCCACTCCCCCACCACTCCTGAGTCCGAGTCAAGGGCGTTACCCCCACCACGGCCCAGTAAGTCCCCTCTCCGGTTTCTAACAGGCCAAGCAAAGCTGCTCGGCGCCGAGAGATCATCTCCCTTTGGGCTCGGTGTTGCCTGAGCGAATATACGCAAGAGTCTGAGACCTGGGCCTTAATGCCCGGGGGCTCTCTCGATGGTTTGGGACCGAAGATTCAAAGCTTTGAGGCCCAGTGGCGGACCTGGCCAGAGGGCCCTTTCGTTCCTGCGTTGTTAACGCTGCTGACTCTGCTCCTGCTCTGTAGCCGCTGCTGCTTCGTCTCGTTGCAGCTCCCGCGACGGTGCACCGGTTTTTGGGCCTTATAGGCACTGCGCCCCCACCGCCTCTCTGGCATTCTTTATCTTCTCGGGGCCCTCCGCGACTACGTCTACTGGCATGCGTGATCCATCATTCCACACGGCGCTCACGATACACCCTTTTCAAACTCCTGCATCTCCCTAATCACCCTGATTCCTCTTTCTGGGCCTTGCTGCCCTGGCTGCCCTCGCTGCCACTTTCTCATCAGTCTCATTCCCATCCTCGTCCCTCTTTTTTTTTTCGTAGTACACTTCTTCCTCTTCATCTTCATCCACGTCGTCCAACGCACTCGTAGCTGATCCTATACAACGTTCAGCGATCAGGTTCTGGACCCAAAAGAAGCAGCTGCCAGATTTCTAGCAGACTAAGGACATGCACCTCGTGCACTTGCCCGACAACACGTTCTAGCCTATAACTTATAGCAGTTACTCAGCCTGACGACGTTCCTCGGTAGCACTACGGACATCCACTTCCAAATCTTATACGTACCCGATAGTATCGTCCCTCGCAAAACATTTTCAAGGCTACCCTCCTCGATAGATTCCACTTCGTTGATCATCTTGTATAATCTAAGTAACGATATTCTTCACAGCCACGTCGCTAGACATTGCGGTAATAAAAACTTGTCCACCAGGATTTAGCTATAGAAATTTTTTAGCCTCGTAAGAACATTATCTCGCAATGACATCGACGATACAATTGTACCCATAATTTTAGGTATACCACGGGAATAAAATTGTGGGCAATCATTATTTTTTGTTAATTATATTAACGAGCTCTTTGAATTTTTTTTTGATTCGACATCTTTTTTTTTTTATTTTTTTAGCCTTTTTACGAGGATATCAATCGCGTGTTATCTTCTTGTCACGTACGATCGATAAAAAACAACATAACTCGTGCATAGGATCGTTCTTGTCTCAATGGGACTGTAGTCTATAATTTAAGATGCACTCACAGTGCGTGCCAATCGATATCGACGGAGACATGCTTTACAGAATTTCTTAAGGCTATTTCACAGGACGATTGAGCGAATCATGCTCGTTAATAAATAGTTTTATTTGAAATGACGCGCCTCGGGCAATCCAATGCATACTGTGTTTGGCATGTGTTTGCGCGACAACAAAGGCAAATTTACATTGGGACAAGTAAGTCTGATCACGTTTAGCAGTTGCTGAGGGGAAAAAAAACCACTTTCTTTTTAAGCGCCAATCCGAAAAATGGGATATTAATTTACGACGCCGTCCCGGTAGACATTTTTTAATATATGTTTTATGAATTTTGAATTTGATGAGAAAGAGAAATATTTTTCTGCGTCAAACAAGCTTTGTTCGTTATCCGGTATTGATTTTTTTTACTTCGAATTGATCTTATCCAACTTGACATTAATGATTCGTTTACCGGACGTTTACCATAATTTCACAGCCGCGGGCTACGTAATTGCGGATGCTATTTGCCCTAAGGTAAGTGTACTCTGCGCTTCGGGACTACTTCGTTTTTGTACTCCATTAAAGTTCCGCTCGTCGGGAGCCACGTAACGTTGTGCCAGTGGGTTCTTATCAATTTTTGAAAATTCCTTCGGGATCAATTCGCCGATGCCAATTCCGTTGTTTGTTTTAATTTTTATTCAATAAAAAATATTTATCCTCCTCAATAACCATACACATTTTTTTTCTTCATTTTTTTCGTGGCATATTCATTTCATGGCGAAATTTTGGCAAGAGTGTCCTTGGATTAATTTCTTTCAGACGTCTATTAATAAAAACGAACGGTGCGTTACGCAAATTCGAAAAGTATACATATTTTGGGAGTTACCATATCGAAATCTCCATTTCGACTGTAAGAGATAAATAAATGTTGGTCGAAAAAAAAAATATAAAAGAATCAAATTTTTAAAGATCAGTCTATAACGAATTCAAAATTCGAATCCAAATCGTCCACACGTGTTTCAAGGAGGAATACGTGTCTACATTTACGATTAGAATCATCAGTGCTTATCAGCTCGTAACAGCTATCATATCGGCTTCCAGTATTAACCCAGACCATGGCATATAACAGGTGATTCGCGAATTGAAAAATATTCGCCAGGATGATGAGCGCGAATTAAATGCAAAAAAATGCAAAAATTGTAAATCGAAGAGACTCGTCGAGAATAAATTCGAATCCGTAAAAACTCGACGTTACCAGACGTAATTTCCACGTCGCAATTCGAGGACTCCACTTCCTCTGGATTAATTTTTTATTTTCTATTTTTTAATTTCTTCCATTTTTTTTCAAATTTACCGCGCCTCCAACAAGCGTATTTCCGAACCCTGCAGCATATCAGTGGTCCGCACGATGTCGAGATGCCCTCGATATGCATAACTACTTAACCTATCGTACTGTACATATTTGCGTATATATTTATATATACATATATATATACGCCTATATAAGCATAAAGCTCATATATGTATAGAAGGATGCAGTCACGTTTTACGTTTTCTCCGACCACGTTTATAACACCTATCAGATAAATCTATCAGTCGTTCTAAATCCACGGAGAGTCATCACGCGACTCTCTTGATACTTTTTTATTCTATGCACGCGAATCAAAAGATTATCAATTGGTTTGATTCCGGCAAAATTTTACAGTGCCAATCGTACAGCGAGTAGTCACGATTGAATAAAAAATAAAATTGAATACCACCTGAGACAGAGTGGTAAGATAAATTTTTGAATTTTTTTTGGCCTGGCTAAAATTATTTATTTATCTTTTTTCACCCCTCCACCATTTCTTTATTTTATTAACGATCGATAGCAACGGCAGTTTTTGACTGCTCGAGATATTCGTGACGTGGTTGATTCGATGACGTCAATGATTTTGTGAAAAATGAACGTAGCTACGCGCAAAGAGAACAGGAATCCAATTGCTGGAGGAATGTTTAGTGGATCGGCCAATAGTGGTTTTTTTTTATTTGGAATTTACAAATTTGCCAATTGTGCGTAGAATACGATTTTTTTTGCGTGACTTTTTTGCGACGTACTTGACGCTTTTTTATTTCATTTTCAGTCTTACCGCGGAATTTTTTGTTTCGCATATTCTTATCACAGTCGAATTTTGAGTCGAATTTATAAATTTTCCTATTATCTCGCCAAAAATTTATATCGTTCGATGCGTCGTACGATGAGAATTCTTTTTTTTTTTCGAATAATTTCTCTTTTCATTCTTATTTCTCGCTTTCTTTTCTTTTTGAAAATTTTTACAGTCTTTATTTCTTATCCAACGTGTGATTCTCCATTAAATGGGCTTGACCTTGTAATCTTAAAATTCTATTCGATCACGTGCATACCCGTAATACAGGTTCCCATTGTCAATGCATCTTTGCCAAAGATAATAAATGACTTTTTCATCGATTTTCATTGAGTTACCACATATTACCCTTGGCAAAAAAAATATTGGCAATGAACAATTTCTTTTAAGGGTATATTTTTTTTTAATTTCCAAAGAGAAAGAAAACTCATATCGACGTCGATGACGACATTAAGAGATCATTGTATGCACACTCGTTAAGTCATCAACTTCTTAAATTCTTATACAACAAAGGATACATTCAGTCCGCCGGCGTCACGGCGTCTCGATAATTGGACGACGTGCGGACCACCAATTTACGTCGCTTAGGTTGGTACTCGTCTGATTTTAATGTAAAATATATTAGACGTTCTCTAAAATCGAAAAAAGAAGCACTGGAAAGATATTGAAAAAAAAAGAAAAAATTGCACCCTGAACTCCTCAAGGGATACACTTACAAGAAATTACGTATATTTTTTTTGGAATTTCATTAAAAAATTTCAATTACCCATAATTCCCCTAAGCAAATTCAAATTTCGTTATCTATTCACAAAGAATCACACACGATAGTCTCCAGCATAGTACCAAAATCGTTTCTATGAATCGACATGCCGCGACATGCAATCTACGATACTAAGATGAATGCGTGATGCGAATTTGATTAAAATTTTTTTTCTTCAAATTTTCATGACATTCAAAACCAAGTCTGACCTATTCGTACGAATAAGATAAATTTCGATCGATTAATAAAGTACTCTGCTCGATGACGCAATAGACATTTGAGCCAATAAAAAAGGTTGAAAAAGTCGAAAAATAATTATCAAAAAATCGGAGACAAGAGTAACGAAATAATCTATGGAAACGCGATCTTGTTTCTTTGGATCGTCGATCCCGATCCAGGCCGTCGCGTATCGCGTCGCTGAGGTTGGCAGCGCCGAGACTCGTTCCAAGGACAGAATATTCCGAAACCGAAAGTGCGATCACGCGAAAATCTAACGCCCCGACCGAACCGGTCTGACTGGATTCGGGAGGAGGACAAGCAAGGGCTCTCTTGGGAAGAGAAGAGAAGAGAGAGAAGAGAAGAGACCAGACGAGACGAGAAATCTAAAGGAGAATAAAAGAGAAGAGTAGAATAGAAAAGAATGGAGTAAATAGCAACGAGCAAGAGAGAGAGAGAGAGAGAGAGAGAGAGAGAGAGAGAGAGAGAGAGAGAGAGAGAGAGAGAGAGAGAGAGAG
>JARQTI010000461.1:1143259-1189128 GCA_030142655.1 Trachelus tabidus
GAGAGAGAGAGAGAGAGAGAGAGAGAGAGAGAGAGAGAGAGAGAGAGAGAGAGAGAGAGAGAGAGAGAGAAGAAAAGTCGACTAATAGAATAAAGAAAAATAATAGGCAGTGCTGATTGTGAATGAGATAGTAAAGATTAAAAAAAAATGGATTGACGTAAGCAAAAATTAAATTAAGAGAAAATTCGTGGAAAGCCGTTTTACGAAAGTATCGAATTTTATTATTAAGTTTAATTTTCGTCCAATCGGTGCAGTTCTTGGTAACGTCAGTTAATCGATGACTAATTATCCCGGCTACGTGAGATTGTTTTCTCCCGGGGAATACAATGACGATAGTCACCTGTTTTTTTTTAAATCCCGTTGACCTTGTTCGCCAAAGTTACCGAGTGACACTGATTCGATTTCAAGACTTTGCCGTAGTTAGCGCGAAGGCACTATAGTTTTCAGGAGGCCAAGGAAAATTTACGGATGCTCGTGATAATCAATTACGAGTTTAACTTCTTTACTCTTGAAATCCTTACCGATTCGACATTCGGCAAAAATCGGAACGTCCTCCGATGATGAATAATTTGACATTAATTTTTCTTTATCTTGTTTTTTTTCCTTTTATCTTCCTCTCCTGCAAGACAAACTTTCCTTGCACGATTTTATTGCATCGAATCGCTAATCGGAATTCCGTGTAACGTTCCGTAAGTAGATGTAAGTACACAGTGAAGTTTTAGGAACACGAAGTATGAAATTTTATAAAATTTTCCAAAACGAGCATAAATTTTCTTTTTTCCTTCGTCTCGCATCGTCTCTCAATCCTTCTTCTTCGTCTTCTCCCGATCCGTTTCTTCTGAAAATAATAATTTGCCGAAAAAAAAAGACGACATTCACAGATTTTAACGGAAGAAAATTTTTTTTCTTCTAATATATGAATAAGATCCCTCGACTTTTCTGATAACATATCATTCTCTTGATTCACGATCCGCTACCCGCATGGAGCAATGACGATGACCTCGCTTGAAACGTTTGTCGGTAAAAAACCAAAAAAAATTAGAAATGCGTGACAGGGGTTAGAGGATTTCATCGGGGGAGGGGGGGGGTCGCTGAAAGGAAATATAAATTAAAAAAAAAAGAGAAAAACGGTGTTTGGAAATAAAATGATAAGAGTCATCGAGTGGTTTTATTTGTAAGTTTTATTATATAAAAAAGTGAAAATGAAAACAGAACACCCTCGGGCGTTCGCGCGGGCCCGCGTCGTGGCCGACGTCCGCGGATGGTGATATAATATATTATTTAAAATTAGGAAAAAAAAAGTATAACGATATATCCTGGTGATCTTTGGGAGCTGCCGATTCGGCCACGACCATAACTCGCGCCGCCGAGACCACTCGTCAGTCACAAAATATATGAGATGAAAAAAAAATCTTTCACTCTCCCCACTCCCTAAATTACTATTAGGAACCTGGTTCCGCCATAACTTGCATCTAGTCCGAAAGCCAGCGAGGAGCGAGTCGAAGGACGGCGATTGTTCGATTGAGAGAAAAAATAAAATAAAAAAACCTGTCAAATCACGATCGTGTTAAAGTTTCATGGAAGCTTTTGAAAATCTTTTCGTAAAAAATCCATGTTCGATATCAAAGTAAAATTTGAGAAATTTTAAGAACTGTTGGAAATGTTTTTTTTTACACTTTTTTAACGTGCTAATGCGATACGAAGCCGCTAATACCAGGGGCGTGACGGAGTTTCGTGAGTAATGGCGTTAAAAAAAATTTTGGAAAAAAAAAGTATCGACAACTCAGTCTTTCGCTGCTCCTGCGTATACACATAATTAGTTAATGGTACGCGAGTGACCGGTGCTTGGCACCGATAACGATTAACTATTGTAACAATTGATGATCATGCGAATAAACGTATTTACTATGCGAATTGCGTATGCAAGTATTTTTCTTTCATTTTATATCCTTTTTTTTGTTAGATTTCTTTTCTTTTTTCGCATTTCGTATTAGTATGATGTACGTAGTACGTATTGCACCTGCGTGTTCGCGTAGTCGAATATTGACATTTTGCTATTCCCTTTTCTTTATCTTTTCCATATATCCTTTCGTCGTCTTTCTTTTTCTTGCATCTCTTTTTCTCTTATTCTCCTTCGCGTAATCTCTTTCGTACGTTCCTCCGTTTATAATTTTTTAAAGCTATGAAAATTTCGACAAAGGACGAGATCTCGTCGAATCGTCTGGCGAGAAAAGTAAAAGAGATCCGGAAAGCAAGAGAAAGGAACGCGAATGTAGAGAAATAAAATACGTGAAACAATTAACACGAGAGAGAGAGAGATCAAAAAAATTCTATAAAGAAGAAAAGAAGAAAAAAAGACAAAAAAGATTAAATCATACACGTAAGTATACAGAGCAAAGTAAAAGAAGAAACTCGAACAAATTCTTGGCGCCAGGAGAAACGGAATTTTTTTTTTCGAAAACGGCAAAGAACCAAGCGGAAATGAAAAAGACAGAGGATTTAGAAGGAAAAAAATAGAAAAAAAAGATAACGAACGTAAAACAGAAAGTAAGAGAATATTCGATTGAATCGCGCTGGGCGCGACACCCCGTCGCAAATGTCAGACCGATGCGGGTCTGGCTTGAGTCTTATAAGAGAGAAAATAATTTACATATTATTATTATTATTATTATAATAAACTTAACCTAATGTATCTTGAGCATTCAGTGGGCGATGGGGGCGTGCGCGGCCAGCAGACATCATTAAAATGCGAGAGCATAACCGAAAATTTAATTATCATCTTATACAATGCAAAATACGCCAAACGGACGTGTCCCTTTACTAAAAAAATTTTTTTCTTTTACTTTTTTTTCCCTTCCTCCCTCTCCTTTGCTCTTTTATTTTTTCACGGCGCTACTATCTCTTTCTCGCTCCCTCTCCCGCGCGTCCCCTTTGTTCGGGTTAGAGCAAGCGGGACAAATTCCATCGGGATCAAAGGAAGGACGCCTGTGAAGCGGCCATATTTCTTTCTCTTTTTCTTTTTTGCCTCTCCTTCCTTCGGTCTCGCTGACTTCTTCCGTCGCTTCCTCGTTGCCGATTTGTTCACTTTTTTTCTTTCACTACCACCGCTCGTTTATACTTCTCTTGTTCCTCGTTACGTTTCCCCTTCGCTTTATTACACCAATCGACGCGAAAACGGGCGATGGCGCTTCGTTCGCTCACAGTATTGACGATTGCGTTGCGATTACCCCGTCGGTAGGTTTTCGTAATTTTGCTTAATCTTTTTTATTTTATAATTACGTTTTTTTTCCGACTGACGATTACCGAGGGCGCCCTCCTTTGTAAATATATTTTACTTTTTTTTTATTGCCCTCTTATTTTTCTTTTCCACCGTTCGATATACCCGACCGTTTTTCGCAGTGCCGTATCTACAAACTCCAGCGACCCTTATTATTTTTCCGATAGCACACGAAGTTCACGCAACTTTTCTTTTCGTCTTACTTTTTTTTTTGCTTTTTCTTACCTCTCTCGACACGCACGTCCTTATTTTTTTTTTTCGTTTTATATCTCGGCAACGGCTTCGCCGCGTTTCATTCTGCGCGAGGTACTGTACGATTTATTTTGGAAAAAATCGAGAACGCGATGTCTGCTGAACGAGGGATGACGCAAGTCAAAATTGTGAAAGTGACGATGAAAAAAGAAAAGGACAAAAGACATAAAAATAACGTTTCCCTGTATATTGCGAGAGCAGTTGCGCATTACTTGGCGATGAACGCAAACTGTATTTTTTTCTTCCTCTTTTATGTGTGTATATATATATATATAAACGTAAATATATATATATTTAAAAAAGGAAAACAAAGCCAATCAATTTGAATAGCGTGTTTAACGACGAATATCACACGACGGATTTTGTGACTGCGAGCTTAAACGTATAATAAATCGTAATCATTAATATCAATTATCGATAAATGTGTAAAAAAAACCATCTAAAATGTTCGGATATAAAATAATAGTTCACGAATTACAATAATAATTAATTAATAATTAATAAAAAAACTCTAAAATAAAACTAACTGCTGCATCGTATGCAAAATCTCTCCCGAAAACTTAATAATATAGTATAATAATATAATTATATCGTGTTACGAGGGATATTGTGGGGGAGTCAAGGAGTTGGGGCTTATAATGGAAAATTAGGAAGGGGATCGAAAGGGGGTGGATGAGGGAGGAAAGGTATAATAGAAAACAAGGAGTTTCTCCCTATCTACATTTTGCCTGCAAGCGCAAGGCGAATAATTCGTCAACAAGTGTGATTTTTTTGTTTCCTTTCCAGCTCGTACCGAACCTCTGGCAAAGAGAAAACCACAGTAGGAGATGGCAAGAGCAAAAAGTCTAAAAAGAGAACAAAGTGAAGAAAAGAAGGAAGACAGGGTCAGAATAGACATGAATTCGAATAAAAATACGTGACGAGAGCACCGAGCGCGATTTCAGTAAGGAATCGCAGCTGCAGATTACGTGCAGTTGCGGTTATGAGGACACAGGCAACGCATGTGCTGCCTACTATTAAATGCATACGGAAGGAATTATCATCGACGCCAAAGGAATTCATTTTGACTCTCGTCATGATTTTTGCGAATCAACGATCAAAAAAAAAGCACAACATTCGTCATTCTACAACTTTTTGGTGACCAAGGCATTTTTTCTGGATAGATTCTATGTACGCTCGATACTTGTTACTTGTCTTTGGCAACTCTTCTCGATTTCATATATGGTCACGTGTCTTCGTGCTACTTTTTGGAACACTCAAAAATGTTTGAAAAAATTTTCAAATTTTCTGGAGATTATTTATACGCCGATAAAATCTCGAGGTGGAACAAAGAAAGCGAATCCATTTTTATTCGTATACGAGAAAACCTGCCACCTGGCGGCGAATCGACAAAGCTCGCTTCGTTTTACGCTCGTTCCTCGTATCGAATACAAAACGATAGCTTCCTGAATCGAGGAATAAGCGTAAGAGTTAGTGGGAACGTCATTAAAACGTCAAAATCACGGTCAACGAACTTCAAGAGGTTCAATGTCCTCCGGGAAGATTAAATCGTTTCCGGAAAGACTTTGGAAGCGGTTAGGGTCGTAAAAATGATAACAGACGACTCGTTAAAGCGCGTTACGTAATTCCGATAGGTACACGAAGGGTTCTGTTTAATTGGGATGTAATTGGGTCTCTGCTGTCACCGGGTTAAAAAGTATAGCCAAAAGAGAAGAAGGAGATTGAGTTTACAGCGAGAAATTATATTTCTCGATGCGATAAGAAGACGACAGCCATAAATCTGAAGAAATTTCATTACGCGGAATACTTAAAGAATTGAGATAACAGCCTGAAAAAAAAACCACTTGACGTATCGATAGACATAAAAATATAACATAGACATATACAAAATGTCTTAAAATTTAAAAAACGTCAATTACCTATATCAAGGTAATTTTTGTCTTTCCATTAAAATCCCACACTAACTTCTACTACCTTCGTTCGCGCGATTCTGCGAAACAGCGTGAGGAGGGGAGACACTGAATTTGACAGTTCACAAAAAAAAAAGTCAAAACTGATAAAAAACCAGACTCAAGTATCCATTATCGAGCGAAATACCAGACATAAAAATGAAAGGAACGAAACAAATAAAATGGCATGAATGGTGAAATTTCTAAAAAAAATAAGGAGAACTTGATTACAGGTAAGAGATAAGGATGACACGGTGACAATGACAAATGTTGATAACCGACGTGAAACGGCGATTAAGAGAGTGACTCGGAAAGAGGAAGAAGCCGAAGAAGTAGAAGAAAAAAAAAAAAGAGATACTCGAAGAGCCGTGAATCGCGTCGTGATAACAAAGAAATCCGCGGCTCCGAAGCTTCACAGCAGCACATAGAAATAGATTCGGTATATCGCGCGGTAAGAAGAATTCTAATAATTTAATAAGTCGTTTAGCGTGACACGATTCATGACACGATTTAGTACTGTATCAGAGTATCGATAATTGCAGTTTTCAATATAATAATATACCATCCTAAAATACGTTTCAAATCACTGCCACGAGCAGCAATTCCGAGGCACTACGAACAGGCCACAGCAAATATGGCCGCACAATTTGCATCTCAAATCTCATCTCTAAATTAAAAGACTATAATAATATAGAATGCCTAATATATATCATTACAATATACTTATGTCTCATACTAGATATAGATCATTATGTAATATACAATAATTAGAGAGATCACACGTCTTAATATAGAAATTTAAAAGACTATTATCTAGTACGTAAAACTTGATGTTACTTATTAATCTGTTCTTTCTTCTTTTTTTTTTTACATTCGTAACTCCACCCTCCTCTCCCTCCTCACCCATCCCATATTAAGTATTGCCACAATGTGTACGGATGATGATAATTAAAATCTGACGAGCGTACATCGACGGTCCTCAAATTCTTATAAATTTCATTTTCGCTCCTCTTCGTCCCCTCCTCCTCCTCTTCTTCTTTACAGCTGTTGCTCTTCATTAAGTTGAGCTACTCTATCTACTACCCTACCTTACGCTACTACACTACGGTGTCTCAGCCTTCTTCCACGTTTCCCTCCTCTTTCATTTGCTTACCTAGTTATCAGCACCAATCTGGTTTCAAAACCAATCGAAATATCATCGTGTAGTTAGAATAACCTGTTCGTATAAATACATATTCAAATATCATAATAATAGTATACTAGAATCATACCTCTCTGTCATTTATCAGTGACATCCATAACCATCCTCAACAAATTCTCAATTGTCCATAACCTCAAATCACCGATTGATTCTTGTCCTCCTCTTTTTTCTAACTCTTCACACGTCCCGATCAGCCCCCCCTTCGCCTTGTGCCTCAGTGGCTGCCGCTTTATTCCACCTGCCCGAACCACCGACCCCGATCTAACGACACAGCGTTCCATGACGATTATTTATCGCACGTTCCGCGTCCACCGACATTATTTTTTCTTTTCCCCCATTCATGCACACCCACCCCAGACACTCGTTGCGTATTCGCATTCCGTCGCATTCCCTTTGCGCATTCATTCGACCGACGCACACTCCGCCGGAGACGCGTTCTCAGCCGTGGAAATTGGTACGTAAAATTAACAAAAAAAAAAAGTAACACTCCTCTCGCATAATCCTAATAGAACCACCATTTTGTGATTTTGTGTTAAACATTTTTTTTTTAAGTTCCACTTGTCCGACAACTTTCTTCGTTCCTCGTCGTTCCATCTTCTTCGGCTTCGTCCGCTGTTTCAGATTCGCCTGCGCATGCGCGTTACTCGCTTACTATTATTACACGTTTTACATATTTACAGTCCGTGCTTGTTCCTCTCTGTTTTCCTGATTTTTCTCTCTCTCTCTCCGTCACGTCGCAATATTTCACTCACGAGATTCACATTACTCAACTTGACTTCCACTCGAACTCTTTAAAACATAGGCAAGTTAAATATTGTATCACAATCGTTTCAGTCTGGTCGAAATCGAACATCTTCAACCTGTTTGGCGAGAGGAGACGCATCCGAATGCGTTCGACGCAATCGTTCTCGGTATTTTTCTCGTTACTTTTTTTTTACAATTTTTCTCTCCTGAATTTTTCTTCGTTCTCGTTCGCGTCTTTCACTCGTTACTCCTTGTTTTTCGAATCCTGCGTTTTTCTTCCTATTTTCCGATGTCCCGTAATTCTTCTCGTACAGCATCCACGTCCTGGTCCAGCGTGTGGCTTCCGGGCGAGCATCATCATCGGGTCCATGGCGCATCGAACGGAAAGGAAAGTTGGAAAGAGATGAGAAATTTCAGAGAAAATTTGTAGAAATGCGTAAAAGAGAAGGGCGGGGGGGGGGGGGACAGAAGACAAGGTCGTAGATGCGAACAATGGTAATTTTGAATGGAATCGTGATAAGGAGGAGATACGGAGAATCGAAGGGATAAAAAAACATTGTAAGGAAATGAGAAACTTGAGAACTCACGAGCACCGATAACACGTTGAAACGCATATAGAGTCTTTTGAGAGATGCGCGTAAAAAAACAATAAACCCGGGATGATGATCGGACGAGATTCTTGATTGGTCGCTTAATGTGTGAGCGTGTAAGTTTTTCCATCTCTTTGTTAATTTTCTCTTTTTCTTTTTCGACTTAAACTCCTGGGCTAAGAATCGCAGGTGCCACGCTACGAAGGGTTCAATCTCCGTTCTCTGACCTCTTTCTTGTCTCTCGTTCTTCTCGACGGGTTCGTAAGTATAGCTGAAGAGACTCAGAGAGACACATACGAAAGTATTACAAGGATACACTGATTGGGGTAGGTATGTATACATATATGTATGCACGTACGTACGGATGCATGTATATAGTTATGATGCGGAGACGTCGATTACACACGCACTCTCTCTCTCTCTCTCTCTCTCACGCACACGCACATACACAGATCCAGAGAAAAAATTAAAGTAAAAGAAAGGTCCTAGTAAATGCACGGTAAATGTCACGGGTACTGTTGCTGGATCGGCTGGCATCGGTGCAAGGACGCAGCCGCTGCTGCCGCGACGGCGGCAGCCGCCGTGGCCGCAGCCGTCGTGCTGGACTCGGTCGTTGCGCTACCGGTGAGCGCGGCTGCTCCGAAGCATCGCTGAAATCTCAGCGGTATTCCTGCTTGCTAGTAGGCGGCAGGATGGACGGTTAGTCACTGCGGTGGCAGCCCCGTGGGTGGCTTGAATTCAGCCGCGACGGCAACGCCATTCGTCTGTCCTGGGAACTGAGCCGTGGAGACGGGCGGCTGATGATTAAAGGCTGGCGCGTAACACTGGGGAAAGTACAGCTCCGGCTTTACGACCGTCGGCGTGAGTCCACGCGGTACCGGTACCGGTCCCAGACCGGAAGGCGTGCTGGGAGGTTTGGTATCGCCGCTCGAATTGCGACGCACCTTCGCCGCGTGGGGGTTCATGTGGTTGTCGATGTGCTTCTTGACTTCCGGTTCGGTCGCGAACCGTCGCCGGCAGTTTGGCATCGGACAGCAGAAGGGCCGATCGCCCTGGTGGGTGCGAGTGTGCTGATCGAGGATGGCCTTCTGACGGAAGTCCTTGCCGCACTGCTGACACTTGTAGGGCTTCTCGCCGGTGTGGATGCGCAGGTGCTGATTCAGTATGGTCCTCTGACGAAAGTTGCGCCCGCAGTAGACGCAACCGTACGGTTTCTCGTTCGTGTGTATGCGCAGGTGCTGGGTCAGGTGTGACTGCTGACGGAATCTCTTGCCGCATTCCGGACAAGGGTACGGCCTGGATTCGATGTGTATGCAGCCGTGCTGGAGCAGGGTGGATTTTTGCTTGAACTCTTTCTGGCAGATCGGACAGCGAACGTAGAGGGGCATACCCGCGGAACGGCCGTGCTGTATCACGTCAGGTAGGCAGCCCTTGCTGGCACCCTGCTGCTTTATGTACTGAAGAGCACCGAAGCTACCGGAAGCGCTTGCTCCGAAGACCGCGTGGCTTCCGCCCTTTGGGTCCTTGAAGTAGGCCGGGTACTGGATGGAATTCGCATCCGGGGCAGGACTGAACGCACCGGATTGCGTGTCCGTATCGCCGAAGGTCGAGGCCACTTCCTCCTTTCCTTCTTCCGGCGGAAATGGCACGTCCTGGGGCCAGAGGGTTGGCGTCATCCCGTTCTTGAAGATCAGGTGCGGACTCACGTCTGTAACGATAACGTACCATTTAGATAACACATCGGTAATCACCGGTACTAGCGGTAGGAGGCTTTGTCGTTTGGTCATTTACACGATCGGTCGCCAAGTCCATTAATCGATCGATATTCACGATCATCGGACACGGTGACGGAGCCGGAAACGGAATCGGAATTAGATTGAAATTAAATAGAGATTTCTAACGGCAAGACAGAGAGCAGGATCAGAGACTCTATACACGTTCTAGAGATCGTTTAAACATCCAATGGCCAAGAGTGAGCGGATAAATACTGATCGATCGTGACGTCCGATTTTTTTTTAAGGATCGCGGTGGTGAGGAGAGGGGGGTGGTTAAATAATTTTGCACTGGCGAACTCTTCCTTTTTTGCACTGCGGCGAGATCTCTCGATCGCGATTATCGTTACGCGTGATAACGGCACCAGGGGCCGAGCGTTTCGTTCGTCCGGGTGAATAGTTCAGCTAAGACAGTCGGACCAGTCGAAGAGACAGACAATGAGAGGCTAACCGGGAGAGAGAAAGAGAGAGATTAAGATAGATCAAGAGATGAGATAGCGAGTGCATGAGAAAGAGAGAGAGAGAGAGAGAGGGAGGGAGGGAGTGGGAGAAAGAGAAAAAAAGAGAGATCGGAAGAGACAGTCACACGAAAAGAGAGTTAAGAGGTAGTGAAATCGAGAGACCTAGTAATCACTGTCTGATGATAGGCTGAGGTCCACCTCCTCCACCTTGACGGAAGGACATATCTTGGAAGGACATGAAGGTGGTGGTTCGGATACCGATAAGGGCTCGGTCTTGACGATGGGAGTGATCGTTAGGTTGGGAAGAGCAGCAGAGATAGCCTTGCAGAGAGCGGATGAGTAGGATACGGTGTTATCAGAGGTGGTATCGATATTGATATTGATATCGTTATCGATATCGGTGCCGGTGGTATTCGGTGGAGCGGTGGAGTACTCAATAATGGACTCGCATACAGAGGAAAGAAAGTATGAGAAATCAGTGATATCATGATGATCGTGATTGGAATGCATGATATCAGGATCGACAGGGGGCTCCTCTATCTCACAGCTCACCAGCGCCCTCGCGTCCAGCTCAACCATCCTTACCCTTCGGTTGGTCTTGCTCGTCGCTATACCCATTGACCCATTGCGTTTACCTTTTCTACCTCTAGAACGGCAAGGACTCCAAAGATTATGACAGTTATCGGTCAGTTGGGTCAGGGACATAGGGGGGTCCGACGCGATAACGTTAGACGCATCTTGCTTCCATGAAGACTTTGATAACGGTGAGAACTGTGACCCGTGATCATCGCGCGAGGACTGGACCAGGTCAATGTGTCGATTCGCGTGCTGACCATGTTGACGGTAAGATTCGGAAGATGAATAAAAAGAAGAGGAGGAGAGAGAAGAAGAAGAAGAAGAATTAGTAAGAGTTGGAGCAACAGCGGAAGTGGTAGTAGCAACGGTAGAAGAAACAATAGACGTAGCATTGGCGGTAGTGGAAGAACAAGAAGAAGAATAAGAAGAAAAAGCAGTGAGGGATGAAAGGTCAGTGTGGTGATAATGGCGGTGGTGGCGGTGGTGGCGATGGTATTGATGATTGTGGTGGTGGACGCCCTCTGGGAGTCTGGGAGGCAGAGAGAAATGCTCGCCTTGGTGTGTGCGGACGTGCTGATTCAGGATCGCCTTCTGACGGAAGTGTTTTCCGCACTCCGGACATTGGTATGGCTTCTCACCCGAGTGGATGCGCAGATGCTGGTTGAGGATGGCGCGTTGACGGAAGGTGCGCTCGCAGTACACGCAAGCATAGGGCTTCTCGTTCGCGTGAATGCGCAGGTGCTGCGTAAGATGCGACTGTTGCCTGAACCGCTTGCCGCACTCTGGACACCCGTACGGCCGACTGTCCGTATGGATCCTCTCGTGTTGTAGCAAAGTTGACTTTTGCTTAAAATCTTTTCCGCACGTCAAGCACTTGAAGAGCCGCAGGTCGCTATTGGCGCCCTTGCTGGGCTTCCCGTTTTGCTGTACAATGTCGGGCAGGCCCGTAGCCATATTCGGGGCCCCCGGACTCGCGTACTGGTGAGCGTCGAGACTAGGTCCCCCATCGCCCTGACCGAGGGACGTGAGCATGACTCCGGGCTGCTTCAGGTAGTGCAAGGCGGAGAAGCCCCCGGGAGTGAGCATGTGAGGAGGCACGGATGGTGAGGGATGCGGCCTAGCCTCTTTGAAGTAATGCTGAGGGTATTGCTGGAGCTCCCCACTTCCCGGGAAGCACTCTCCGCGGTCCACCTCGTGCGGCGTCAGTTGCTGCTGAGGCGAGTGGTCCTGCTGTTGCTGTTGTTGCTGCTGTTGTTGCTGTTGCTGCTGAACTTGCTGCTGCTGCTGCTGCTGCTGTTGTTGCTGCTGCTGCTGTTGTTGTTGCTGCTGCTGCTGCTGTTGCTGGACCTGTTGCTGCTGAGGTGTGGGCTGACTCGACTGAATGTCGTCGTCAGGTGAAGTTAGGGCCTGAGACTCTGGAGGTGCCGAAGGATACGGTGAAGGTACGGGTGATGCTAGCGAGGGCGGAGGACCGCTCTCTCCTTCGACCGGAGGACCGCAGGCCTGCTGCGGACTACCCGACGAGGAGGAACCCTGCTGCTGCTGTTGCTGCTGCTGTTGTTGTTGCTGCTGCTGTTGCTGCTGCTGGGCGTACAGTCCACCGTCCTGGAGAGATCCCGGCCCCGGGCCCCACTGACCCTGGGGTCTCTCCATGTTGTCCTTATATAACACGTATGGCGCGCCAGTATCTGCAATCAGACAGGAGCGTACCTATTGGTCGGTGCTGGGTATGACCTGAGAAATTTTTTTTAATTTTGGCCCTTTCTCTCTCTCTCTCTCTCTCTCTCTCTCTCTCTCTCTCTCTCACGCACACACTCTTCACTCTCGTTCTCTCACTTACATTTACTACAAGCATCCTCTTTCTCGATGCGTATGCATTCTCACTCTATCTCTCTCGCTCCCATTCTGTCTTCAAGTCCCTCTACCAATAGGGCCCCCTTCTTCTCGACTTTACGCAGGACCCAATCGAAGAACCGGTTTTCACGGCTGACGCCCTCGACGCGCCTTCACTGAGATGCTCACGGAAATTTTGATTAATACATTCGAATCCGATTGCCCGTGTAAACAATCATTCTCATTAAGAGCCCCGCCGCTCATTTGAATTTCTAATTGACGTTGTACGCGTCGCGCATTGTGCACGCGATGCATTTCGAACGACAGGACCGCCCGGAGGATGTATGTAAATAATTATGATAAAAAATAACAACAATTAAAGAATAAATATATATCCGAAAGGCACAAAATAAGGGGTCAAAATGAAAAATGGAAATACTGCCAAAGGCAACGTTGTACACTGCTACCTGCAATCTGCTACTGCTACCACTGCTAATTCAGTATGGTGTACTGAATTAACGTACATGATTTAAATATAGTTACGGCCGCTGCCATAATCGTTGCTCGGTACGACCTCTGGTGACTTTTTCTCCAAATGAATTATTCATTTGCTGTATTCTCAGTTAACCGATTTTCAAACAGCTACATTCAACCAAACAGAGCAGGGGGTGCTTTTGACTTAATTAAAAATAAAAAAGACGTAATGGCAGTAATAAGAAGTAATGCCATTTTTTTTCAATATTAATTTTCCATTTTATACGCTTTCGAAATTGTCATTCGATTATCGACAGTCACTTATAACAACAATGTCAAATTGTTATTTCACATCGTTCTCCATTGACATAATCAATGATGCACTTTATCCCCATGACGATCCCTATATGCACGTCAGGCCTGCCAATACAATACGATAAGCAGTTACACATTGACAGTATCGAATGGGGTTGCGTATTACGCTTGAAATGCTTAATTAACGTGGAATCATCGAAAACACGAAAATCCCATTGCATCGTTTGCCAGTCTGATAAATGACAAGATGCACTGAAACTGCCACCGTGCAGTATCCTGGAAAAAAAAGGCGAACAAAATTTCCAAAAAAATTTTTTAATTCATGCATAACATTTAGCTTCTAATGACTGTCAGTTTACTGTAGATACACGTGACTCATTCGATCCATTCTACACGTCAAGCATTAAAATAAAATAAATTTCATCCTTAATGGCGAAGAATCATTCAATGCTTCTACCGAGGACAGATTATACTTGCTCGTATACCGTGTGTACCAGGCTTAAATTTCCCGAGGTACTCGATCATGTAGGAAATAGCGTCGCGACGACGGGTCATTGGAGTCAAGTTGTGAGAGATTGTGAGGATGATCCTTGAATTAATGTAATTCCTTAAAAGTCGTGCATCGATCGGACACACGTGAAATTATGAAAAATTTTAATAAAATGTATAGTTATCAATGCCAGTTTAAAAATTTCGAATTATTTTTCCAACACGCTTATCGATGGTATTTATTAATAAAATATTGTCGAATTGCCATTTATCTTAATGAAAGTTAATTCGCTCGTTTTTATTATGAAAAAAAAAAATTGCTCACACTTTCTTTTTAATTTCTTCAGTCACATTCCCACTCTGGATTTTTGCCTCGTAGCAATAAATCAAGTCTGTTTCTCTATCTCGTTACCGTCGCGAAATGGAAACTTCCTCGATCGTCGCCAACTGCGAGCGATTAAATCTGCCTTGTCTCTGTATTCACAGTCATTACGTAGTTTCGTTCTTCTTTGAAAATTTTCACCAAACCAAACCCTAATTGTCACTCCACTATCCAATCCCGTAACGTCCACGACGTGGACTGGCAAAGGCAAGTGAAACGCGCTTGAGTAGCTTCATCGAGAATACGTTTACATCGATTTCCCATGATACCAGTTAATACCCGTATCTAAAATACTTTTGCAAAATTCCTGATAACTAAATAATTTAGCGAAAGTAGTGAATTCAACAATTTCACCGGACCTCGATATATCGATTATCGATAAAATTCCTAAAACACATTACAGAATACCGTGTAACTCATAATTCTTTAACAAAAAAAAAAGCCCCATCAGCATTGCGCAGACAAAAAAAAATAACGAATCACTTAAAATCGCAATATTCCAATCGTAAGTCACAAATAGATATAACTAAAAAATAAAAGTGATTAATCAAAAAAGAAATTCTTCATTCAAATTACTTCACCGTCCTTCTCTCTCTCGGTTGTTAGTTTCCCTTGCGTGGGTACAGTAGTTACTAATAATTAGTCTTATAATAAAAAAAATATTAGTCATCATATACCATACGGTTAACAGAGGGGTGTGTCCCTACTCCCAGTTCCGTTCTGTTATCACAACCAGCGGCGATTAGAGCCACGTTGCGAACGACTATCGTCAGATGATATTCTATGGTATGAGGCTTACCCTGTGAGATGCAGTACATGATTTGGCGGGGCACCTTGAGCCCGGCCGCGAGGCAAGCCGCAAACGAGGCCGAGAAGTTTATAGCCATCCTCGCGAGCCGTCCTCCTCCTCCTCATCCGCGTAGTCTTAGCCCTCCCTCGTCCTCTTCGACTATCACTCACTAGCTAACCCCCAGCCCGCCCCAATGATCTAGCCTGCGGAAAAAGATCAAATCAATCCTGCGTCGGCAGCGGGATTCCTAGACGCGCGATACCGGCGTGGACGACGGTTAATTTGATCTTTGAGAAGCGCGCGCTCTCTCTAGGGACTTTTAGGAACACCTCTACTACGCGCATGCGCATCAGCCTCCGCGTGTATAACACCAGACGGAACGGAACGCGCTGTCAACGCGCCAACGGAATCCTGTCGACTTGTGATTTTCGTTTACGGCTGTTGTGCTTCGCGTTTGTCTCTCTCCGTAAAATTACGAGAGTCGTGGCGTTATACGTTAATATCTCGTTACTGCAAGTTCGCAGCAGTGTACGTAAAAACGTTAATGGGCTTGCGTGTCTACCGCGTCGCTCACGCGAGAGGTTATGTGTGATTTTGTTAACCGCACGGACTCGAATGAATATGCTTTTCGTACTTTACGGAGTAAATTGATGACGCTCGTTCAAAGGAACTCGATGATCCGAAGCTTGCTTCGATTTTAACTCTGCACGATGGATATTAACGTATTACCGGACGGTCGGCAGTACTTGTTACTGGAATAATGGCCGATTTACTACCGTCCATTTATCATCCAGCGTGTGTGTGTTACGTGTACGTATGCAATGCGTATAAGGCGGTAGAATTTATCGGCGGGGCCTCGATACTTTGATGACTTTATCGACGGAACTTTCTAAATGGATGATCGAGAAATGAACGCCGGATACGATGCTGGCTTGTGTGTTTATAAATTTCAGTTTTCTCAATTGACTCTCGTGTGCTCTGCTTTTCGTTTGTCTCTGGCTATGGTAGTTCACACTGAACGATCGGTCGATTGATTTTGTAATATGTGTATCCTTCCTTTAATGTTACAAGGTACCTGGTGACATTTAAGTAAGGTTCCGAAATTTACTGCCAGTGTTACGAGAATGCTCGTGGTCTCTCTCAGTTGGATATACATAGACAAGGATATAATGATGGCAGTTACTGGCAGCCAATTTTTTAACACGCTTATTGGTTCTCGTTTTTGCATAAGGATATGCCTGATGACGGAGGAGGAGATTGCGATGTGTCGAGATGAATAAATGGATCAACGATCTAAGGTCCGATCGATTCTTAAATATAATTTTTGTTTTCTACTCCCAAACATAACCTATATTTTCTTTCAACATTTCCTCGCACATCAATTATTCTTTCTGACACGCGTTCCTCGTACTGTATTAAGCATAATGCAGGCGAACGAAACGATTATCGATAATTCCATAAACGACAAAGAAAAACGTACCTCGAACGGACGCCGATAAATACGCCTCGTAATACTTTTATGCCAAAACTTTTTTCTTTCTCTGATGCCCGCACGGAAGCCAACACCCCGGACAATATTTTTCACTTTCACGGCAAACCCACCGATTGCCGCTTATCAGGTAACGACGCCAGAGCCGGCACTCTTCGACTTTTGACGTATCAGCCAGAAAACGTTCAACATTACCTGTACAAGAATATCCAAAAATAATTCGACTTCAATAAAATTCTTGACAATTTTTAGCGCGTGGCTTCGAACACAAAAAAAAAGTCACTCAAAACTATCGCGTCTGCTCGAGTCCACGGATCGACTTACAGAGCAATAATGATCAACGAAAAATAATAATAATCCATTATCAGCATAGAAACTCGAATATCACTAATATTATTACATACGGAATTTCTGGTCGAAAATTAGAGTCAAATCTATCTAAGGTTACGGGACGTAATTGGCAATTTTCTTTTTTTTTTCAGTATTGTGTTTTTTTTATGTCAAAATCTGCGCACGCGCGACGAACTGTCGTCTATTATCGTCTACGCGCTTTACGTTTTACGTGGGAGGCGTAGTACTATTTACGTGCACACACTCACGCATGACGAATATTCCGGAATTGCATTACGCACCGTAATTGCTACCGACTCCGATATATACTCGCACGCGGCAGTAGTAGTTTACAGTAGTATTCCTGGCGACAAATTATTTGCTGTGTGGGTACAATCCACGCGGGATTCTGTTTAACGAAATTCCCTCGGATGCCAATCCGTATATTCGCGAATCCATTGAAATTGCACACACTGGTAAACAAGCGTGAAGCTAATGGTTGGCAAAAGACTCGAAAATTTAGCACTGCCAAAATTTCCCTCTCTGCGTACCAAACGCCAATACTCGTTTCCAACGCGCAGGTGTCCTTGCGAAAAATACCATTTCTGGATAGAATTAAGAAGAAAATTGTGAAATTGCAATTACGTTACGAATTTCATATTTCCCTTGAATTTCTGCACGCACTTGCACAATTTTTGCATACACTTTTTCTCCGTACATTTTTACGGCCTCGGGAACTTTCTTCCTCCAGCATTTTTTTTGCAATGGCATTTAATACGGCCCATACGTCCATACTTTCGATGCAAATTAACGTGTCCATTTCGCTACTGTCAATTCTACAAATTTCCTACAATTGCGGCAGAGACGTGTGGCAAATTATTCAATGGCCACTTTAATACTTTATTCTCATTGTTGCGCAATACCGATCGCCCTGCGTTTAACACCAATGACTCACAGTTTATTTAATCGTTACTATGCCGTAACTCGTTTCTAAGTATCGTTGTGTCTCGAAAGTATCATTTTACGCCGATAACATATTTTTTCCTCAATTATACGAGAGACCAACTAGATCCACGTCAAGAATACATTCGGATTAAAGATAAATAGTGAAAACGCGATCTACGTTAACAAGATCTACCACGATGATTTTCAACCTGACATTAAATAATTAATCGATTAATGGACGAATCAGCTGACGCCTTAGAAAAATCCGCCAACGAGAAAAATTTTCCCTTAAAAGGTAAGAATTCAGAGGAATACATTGGCAATCCGAAAAAAAATTCCCTAGATCGTAAAACCTAGTAAGATAAAATAAATAAAAAAAAGTGACTAGCAGACAAAATCAACAATTCGAAATCCAAATAACTGTCATAGAGTCATTCAAAAATTACCGCCGAAAAAACGTACTTGGTCTCCCATCAATAAAATATTTCACACTGCAAGGTCATCCCATGGACCACAAGCACAGCGAACCTGTCGCCTCGAATGATCATTCTCTCGTAAGCAATTGACTGCCTCGCAAAAAAGAAAGGAAAAAAAAATCAAGGAAAACCAATACCAAAGACTCTTACCGATCGACAACAATATTTCTACTGCTTCTTGACTAAGGTAGACAATGATTAATTATACCAATAATAATCATCAAGGTATTCCCCCGGTGACTCGAGGATCCAGTGACGTCTCAACGACGACCGGTTCCCCGTTCCGAAGACGAAGCCGAATGGCGCATCGCATGTGCGCCGTTCAACCTCCTCAACTGGGAATAACGACATACAGGATCATCAACGACTCATATTTGCTCTCGCCGAGCAACGTGTCAAGTATTTTCCAGTGCGGCAATGTTAATCGGCCAAGAAACGTCATCGAGGTACGTATTTACGTTTCTCGAGTTAACGTTAGAAATACTACGTCGTGCACTTCATCCGTGCTATAGTACGTTATAGGGGATACTATATTAAACTATAGTACGTCATACGCATTGCTTTACGTTGTTGTGTATACTAGTTGCAGGGACTGTAGCATCAGGCTTGCGCTATACTGTATGAATGGCTGTGTATGTATATATATATATCGCTATACTAATCTCGTTCAGACTCACGCAAACACGTGGCTATGCACAGTCCAGACATCACGTAAAACTTTGTAAAGTTGTCGAAGCGTGGAATTGCCATTATTGCGAAAATCTTAAAGATACGTTATTTCTCTGTTTGCCTTTTACACTTTTTTCGCTTTTGTTTTTTACCCCCGTTCCCTTGCTCTGTCTCTCCCTATTGGCTCCACGGAAATTGATCTCTTGCCACAATGGTCATCTTGGTAAAAGCGTTTAATTCGCTGGCGATGCGATTCGAAAGTCGGGTTCGGTATTATTTTTTTGGCGGAAGTTCGATACTCAATGGAGCGACGGATCTCAAGATCGTGACTGTCGTAAAAAGAGACAAATGAGAGAGATAAGAAAATTTTTTTTGGCAAATCGAGAGTAAGGGGGAAAGATCCGGTCGATTCTTTTTTTTTGGACATAATTTTTTTTAGACATTTTTACGATTGATAGTCGATAGGTAAATATCCTACGGAAACAGAGAGAAGGAACGACTTTGATGTAGTTTTTGATATTTTTATAAGTTATTTGCGACAATTCCGTCACTTCCGGTATTTTCTCACTCCGAACCCTCTCTGCGAGCGCGTCGGGTCAGAGGGCGAAGAGGCTGCGGTTAAAGGATGAAAATACTCTGACCCGCTTTTGGAAACTCCGCGCCGGTTTTAAAAATATTTCTTTTGGAATTACTCTGCACGCATTAGCAGTTACGTTCACCGCGGCATCCCTAGTCGCCGGAGGCTCCAGGCGATGCAGCATCTTTCAGGAATTTTCGCAGGAGAGGAGAGAATTTTCAGTGAGAAAATAATCCGGAAGTGACGGAGTCGTGGAGATCTTATCTCTGTGACGTCAACTCGCTCTCCTACGCATGCGCGCGGAAGACTTTACCTCCTCTTGTGTGTTGTTGAATTTAATTTAGTAACTGAACGATTGATTCGCTATTTGATAATCATCTCGTTGTAGCTGATCATCTCGTTGACGAGTTTATGACAAAAAAATGTTTGGAAAAACTAGTAAATATTGGAAGAAAAGTTTTTTGGTAAAAATAAAAATGTACGAGACCATTAAAAAAAACTGGTCCATCCTCCACAGCATCACCATATATGATCCTGGACCACAGGAAATATGTTCTTCGTGTGTCGCACCTGTGAAGAACTCTTGCAGGACGGATTTTTCAATCACTATTAAGTCGGTAGAAAACTCCATGCCTAATTTTATAATGGACACCCTGTATATACGGATATTGGAACTGTCATATTTATTAAGTGCTAAGTATTCCAGTGAATTCGCGTATCGATGCAATTTCCGTGCAATTATATTTCTCAAGAATTAATTCTTTTTTTTTTCCTCATTACATTTCGCCCGTTTCACGAATCGAAACGGCAGATCCGGCGCTGCCGACACTGACGAAGGAATTACGCAAAACTGCTTTATCGTCCAGTTCTCGTTGAACCTTATGTAAGCAACGTTAATCTTTGAAGGACAGACGGACTTTTCGACTACTACAGTTTTTGATTTGGAGTTTTTGATACGTATGCTAAAGTCTTAAAAAAAAATGTGAGGACCGACAGAGTCGAAAAATGGAATTTGCAGGTTAAGTGTACAGTATACATTTTGTCTGTGTATTGATTTGCAAGTCCGATGGGATTTTACTGGATTCTCCATAAAAATAAAAATTGGGATAGTGTATAGACGCGCAGAGGACTCGATTAGACGGATGAATTTTTTGTCAAAAAAAAATAAATATATAATCAAAATGTGGTTATTCGTCAATGCAATTATTATTGTCTCATTGGAAAAATTAAAATCGCAAAAATGATGGATCGTTTGCTTCAAGTCGCAAATATTATTCGGATCCTTTTTTTTTCTTCCAAATTTACGTTCACTTTTGCCGAGATAAACGAATTAATAAATATGCAAATTTACTTTTCATCGATCACTCTAATTTCCATGTTCTTTACGTGGGATAACCTGGATACGCCAAAAATGACACTGGTCGTTGTAACGCTAAATCTCGGCCGTAAGTCGATCGCTGTTTTTCGCGAATAAAAATTTCGCGCTATCATTAACACGTTACGTAAGGAACGAAACTGGCAACGATTAGCTCGCTATCATTATTATTCATTATTTGGATTCACGTGACACGCTGATTAAGTTACCGAATCGTTCGCCTCCTCTTAATTACGCTTGCTGCAAGAGCTGATTGCGGTTAAGTCGAGTTAACGTGGCAATTTCAATTTTTGCGAATTTTTTAATGCCTCTCGGCGCGAGACAAATCGAACGAGTGAAATTAAAATTTTTAACGCGAGACCATTATTATTATTTTTTTTTTTTCGTTCTGCGTAAAACGGGATGTATTTTACTTTTGGGAATTTTTGTTAACCAAATTATAAAATTTATCAATATTTTCTGTTTGACGTTCCCACCCAAAATGACGAAACCCCGTGTTAAATTTGCAGCTGCAAAACGAAAAAGTGACACGCGGTTCGTCGAATAACGATCGAACGTATAAAAGTAATTGGATAATTGAAATTAATAGATATCGACATTTTCACTGTGGATTATGAAATTACCATGTAAATAGACAGTCGGAGATAATAAAGTATCGTAGAATCAGAAATGCACACTAAGCTTCAATCATGCCAGATTATATACGCAAGGTGTGTACTCAGCTTAAAGATTGTACGTCGTTACAAGTGAAATTACAGAGTGCGTACACACGTGAATGGAGGCGATTGATAAAAGAAAAGAGATAAAGAAAGTCAAAAATTTACCGAGGAATTTCGCTTGTAATTATTTTGTTCTACAAATTTGCAAGAAAAAAAAACACTGACCGGAAGTAACGTGATTATTTAATCAAATAAAATTATACAATCCACTTATCAATTATCGATCTCGTATAATAATCAAGATCCTTTCTTGTCTCCCGATAAGGCTCGATTACGTCACGATCAAAATGACAAATCACCGAATTATAATTAATTCATACTCGACCCCGATCGACAAGAGTGTATAAAATAACGTCCCAGCTGAAAATTCGTCCGCTTCACTAATCATTTAATTTTTGTATTATGGATACGTAAAAATGGTTTTTATTGCCATCCCAGTAGTACAAGACAGTCCCAGCTGCCACGTCAGAGTAAACGATAGCAGTTAATTATCTTTGTTAGATATAAAATTGCAGAAACGAGCCCGAGAAATGTGCTGTATACGCATGTATATGAACGCGTCGGCCATTTTGTCTCAAAAACAAAAAGCAAAATAAATTTCTTCCAAATTTTTCTTTCCACGTCGAGTCGCTAACGGTCGCAATGGTTATTCGGTCACGTGACCTGTCTGCGCATGCGCATTGCCGAAACTCGGCGGCAGTTAATCCACGAAGCTACTCGGAACGAAGAACAAAAGAAAAGATGGTAAAGAATAAAGAAAAGAGTGGCGCGTCTCGTGATATTCGAGCTTTTCTTTCCCCATCACTTTCCTTCCTGCGTCTCAGCGAACGACACTTGCATTACATCTCGAGTAGAGGCAAACGACCTAGCGTTCGAATCAAGAAAAAAAAAGATGGCCGACGGAAGTCAAGTGAAATCGTGCATAATGTCAAATGACTTGGTTGCTACTTATAATCAGACTATTTTTCTCTGCGTCTCTCTTTCTTCCTCGCGTGCTTCTTCCTCCTTTTTTCTTTCGGTTCTCTCTCTACGAAAAGATACTGCCACTCGTTATCCTCTACCTTGCAAGGGTAAATCCGATGCTTGACCTGGATTACTGGTGTTAACGACGTCAGCCAACGGAGCGACCGTTTCACTCGAAAAAGTCAATAAACCCATCGTCGTATCGACGTGAAAATTGTATTTCGTCGGTACTGTTGAAATCAGTTATTATATAATCATTCAAAATTTTTTTAGTTCGAATAATCTCCGTAACCGTCAATCTTACGAAAGCGCGGGAAATATTCGAATTCAAAAATTCCTCGAATACTACACGCAACAGTATTACACGTAACGCGATGGTGTCTGTAAAATATTAACTTTGCAAAAAGAAACTTTCGTGGGAATTTCCAAAATTTTCCAAATTCGATTTATGCTGGGAAAAAAATGGAGCTACGTCCCGGAAGAATTGCACTAGATAAGCGTCAGCATGCAATTACAAGGAAACTCCGTGAAAGCTGTGGTTTGCGAGGGAAAGAACAGAGAGAATGAAAAAAAAGAGAGAGAAAAGATAAAAAAGAAAAAGTTGGAAAAAGAACGAAACCTGTTTCGTAGTCGCCGCGGTAACTTCGGGATCCCAATAGGAAACCTAATAGGTATCTCGATGGCTCTATAGTTCGCGTTGAAGTTTATCTCGGCATAACCTTCGCATCACCTTGTTGCACTACTAGCGCACACGTAAAGTGCATACGAAATGCACGTGACGACGTGGGACACAGATTTAGCGTGGGAGCGAGTGTGCGAGGCGCATGTGTGCGCTTGCCTGCTTCACCTTGAAATTCGACACTGCGACCAAGCCTCCCAGTGGACTCCTATAGATACGCACCCGGTTGCACCTGCATATAGGACAAGTGTAATGTATTAAATAATACAAAAAAAATTTATTTTCAAAATTTACGAAAAAAAAAAGCCAAACTAAAATATCCCTCGAAGAAAATATACCGGAAAAAAAATAATGCATCCGTATGGTTAGGATATTTTTTCATTTTAATCAATTGCATAATTCCACGCACTGAATGCAGAGGCAAACGGAACAAACGTGGCATTCAACGATGAAAATAAATAACGATAAAATTGTTAAATTGAATAATTTTATATTTTTGTTATTCCGCTCGAAAGAAACGTTCAATCTCCAGTGTCCAACTTTTATTATTATATCGCGCAAGAATTTTCGTAAAAGTTCCACTTGTTGATACGAAAGGAGAATGCAACGAAAATTCAAGGCGTTGTTTATTTTTATAACCAAGATCTCAAGCACGTCAATCGTTTTTCATGTTGCTCGAAATTCCTTGGAGTTTCCGAAAATCTGAGCCGGCGAAAATTCTGGAATTTTTTTCGGCAGAGATAACGATCGTGCAGGTGCGTGCGTCGAAAAGTCTGCCAAACAACAGACTGCATCGTTTTCCCTGAACGGAAGAGAGCCGAGAGTTGCAGAGAGAATCTCAAGTATGACGCTTAGGAGTTCAAGCGAGTGAGAAGTCTGTTCGTTGTAAGGACGGACGACGTTGAGAGCCGAGAGGAAATTTTTCGTACGGGTTTTTAGAACGAGACAAGAAGACCCAGGGCCGAACCCGCGTGCATCCGCACCTGCCTCAACGAGAAATAAGTTGCGCAGCTGACCGAGGAGTTGCTCCTATAAATTTTCTTTTATTTTTCAACGACTCGCAATGCGGTCTTGTGACTTTTGTTGTTGATCCTCGAGAAAGGAGAAACGGTCGCGTCCCGAAGATTTCATATAGGTTAGGTCAAGCAGGTCCACCTCGACTTCGACGTACGCATATCCTTGATGACATGTGTATATCGGCGCATGTATATAAGTAGAAAAGGACGGTGGTGGTGGCGGCGATGGATACTGCGACGGTGGAGGTGGAAGTGGCGGTGGACGACGTCTTTACGATTTGTTTTGATGGCGCGCACCGACTGCGCGGCGGAGGGGCAGAGGGATCACGGTAATGCGCATGCGCGCGCGCATGCGCCCACGATATCTTTTTCGTCTGACCGTCGGATTTTTAAAGATTTTCCGAGCTCAGCGGCTTTAGGGTTAAACGGGCGGGTCGGTTTCGAGGCTGGAGATCCACTCCGTTCATGTTTTTATCACGGCACGGCTCTCTTTTTTTTTTACGTCGCTTGAAAATTTGCCTGGATCCTTTTCGCATTTTCTTTTTGACAGACATCGAAAGGTCCGAACGAAAATTATACCAGTCGTCAGACGTTTCGTTGAATTTCTTTTGCGATAAATTTAACATTTCTCGTTCGGGATCACATACATTTTTCATTCGCAGGAACTAAACCAGTTTTTGTTTACCGATTTTCCTTCCTATCCTTATGGCTTTATTCCCGCACGGAACATGTGCCGGAGTCGAGATAGGATTTCCAAAAATTCTTAAATGACAAGAAAAAATCGTAGCGGGGTCGCTTAAAAATTTGGGGAGTGTGAGAGTTTCAACAAAAATTTGTCTAACAAAATCTGCGTGGATTTTTTCGATTTTTTTTTAAGTGAAACAATCGTCGTAATCGGAATGGAATTTTGATTCGCGCGATGAACCGATATGAAATTTTTAATTTCCATGTCCATGCGGAAACTCATTTTTCTTCGATCCCATAGTCTTAAAAATGTATAGGTGTCCGAAAAAAATTCGAATTCTACTCGAAACTCGGGCTTGAACCGAAACCGTCGAATTTCTAGTAAATTGTTCGTCCGTCATTGTTTTATCGGTTTAAATAATATATCACTATGATACAATACTCTCGTATCTCACTGTATTGTTACACGTAACTATTACCAGAAAAACTGAACACTTAATATTGTATATTCGCATTTTGACACTGAAGAATTTGTCACACGTATATTTTTAACCACCGTGAAAAACGATATACCGTCGATAAATAAAGGGAATACGAATTTCTGTCGAAACCTTACAAGTAAAGAGTTAAGGTATTTCCGAATTTTTCTTTCCCAAAAAAGAGAAGCAAAGTCCACGCTTCATAAATTTATGCGACAACTACCATCACTCACTTCTAATCAATGTCGGCTCCTTAACGACAATACTGGCATTAACCCAAATGATTCACAATAATTATAGTGAATAATTTATTATTCCGCGAACTACAAGCGCGTACGAAACGCAACATATGAAGAACATTATAAGCGTTTCTCGATAACCATTCGCCGAAAAATATGACGCGCGAAAACCGCCGGCGAGACGTAATTTTGTCATTTGTCAGCCGCCATTGTAGCGGGACAATATTAAATTGCCCCATTAATTCGACAACATTTAGTAAAACAGCAAGTACACAATGAATTACCGTGAAAGTGCTTTAAATGTGAAATTGAAAGTTTCAGATTTCAAAAGCTGAAGTTCATTTCAAAATCCATGGAAAAATGTATAATTTTTAATGCTTTTATTTTTGCAAAAAATAATATTTTTTTTATTGACTTTCATTGATTTGCCAGAGGCCATTACATTTAGCAGAAATTCATTGCCAATTAGAAGTTTCGCCAAGGGTGAGTTTACGCGTTTATTCGTATTTCCCGCGCACGCGCGTTATCAATAATTTCACTTTCAAAATTTATTCACCCATTTTGGAAATACCTCCTCCACGGTTCTACGTGTGCATTCAGTATCCGCTTATTTCACCCGAATGATTCTACTGTAGTCTCAACTGTATCGTTGTAATATTCTCGCGAGTTCAAAGATACATCGTAATAACGTAACCATAAAGCGTATAATAATCTCGTAAGAAATTCCTCCTACGAGGATCGTATATATTTCTGTTTCTTTTTAATTAAAAAGTGAATTGAGTCTTTGAATACAAATTGTAGGATATAAATTTCCGATTATTTTCGTATGGAAAATTACAATTCGACAAGATTGTCACGTGTCTGGTTTCCATGATAAAAAATTTCACTTTTCGAGACTGCATACGTGGTCACGTGACAAAGTAAACGAACGAAATTTTCTTGGAGAAAAAAATATACAGATTAGCCTAAATAGCCTAGAACAGTGTCAAAAAAATCTAATTGTTCGAAGTAATAAAAACGATAAATAATAAGTAATTAGAGTGACGATTATCAGTTAAAAATTCTATTAGGTGAATCGTGACGACTTTCTTCACAGAAATAAAAAAGTCATTTTATTAAACGTAAAAAGAATTTAACCTATCGAATTCAGTATCGAAACAAGGTTATTTTACCTTAATTTAAAATATTAACAGTCAAACGCGAATAAAAAGTCAAGAGCCGTCAATTTCCTTGAGAAAGCTAAGAATATTAAGGAAACACAATGATCCAAACTCTTCCATGAATTTAGTCTGCGAGGACAGGAAAAGTTGCGCAACTCTTCAAATTTCCTTTAGGTCATCACGTCACGTGTCCACAAATCGACGAAGTTTAAGGTCGTGTTTACGATGCGAAAATCGCCGGTAATAATTCACGCAACGACCAGAAAGGAAGGCCCAGACCATCTGGCAATATCATCGAGCACTGTTATTGCCATCGAAACAAAGAAACAATAGATTAAAGGCGCAGGCTGTGTCTGCCTTGCATCATACGAATTCTAATAAGTTCGTAGAGTCAACATTGAAAAATACACACAAGCAACGACCAACAAAGCAAAAGAAGATCGAACAATAACATTGACCGAAGCCACAACAACGGTAAGAAAAATTAAGTACAACCAACAACAACAACAACAAGAAAAACTAGTACTGGACACTCCCACTGTTCTACAGGATGAAAGAGCCCAGTTGTCAAATAGCAAACGACAAAAGGAAAAATCATCGTGACAGCCATGACCGTTCGTGAAGAAACGGTTGATAAGATTCAAAAAATCGACTGACCCGCCGATAACGTTCAGTCACATGTTTCCTGCGATGAAAAAAAATCGGCGAGTCTCGACGATCCCCGTGTTCATAAAAAGGATGAAAAAAGTGAAAAAATGGCGATGCCAATAACGCAATGGCGGGAAAGAACTTTTTTTTGGTATTTACACCGTGGATAACCGTTGCAACGCGTTTGCGAATGTTTGCCTAAAATTTTATTGCAACAACGGCACGGCGAAACTTTTTCATTTCGTGCTGGAGCGCGTTCGCGTGTGGCTGAGCTTTTACTTCGTGCCGGATATGTCATCGGCTGGGTCGAATTTACCCGGCGCGACCGAACGACGATAACGAGACTCCGACTCGTATATTCGCTTCCCGATAGAACGTGCTACTTTTGCGAGTCGTTACTCGACTTAATACCAGTACGGCTGAGGTCTGTGACGACACATGTCGTTCGGCAAACTTTTTACGAGATTCGACTTTCCGCGAAAGCAGAAAAGAGAATCGAACGCGAAACGAATGTGGGAAGAAAAAGGATGCATTAAAGAAAAAAAAAAGGTTAGATAAAAATATAAAATTCACATGGATATGAAAACGAGCAAATCGTCTAACCGATGAGATAAAAATATTTTCAAAAAAATCTTACATTGGCGCGTGACAGATTGTCGTAAATAAATAGTGAAAGAGTCTTGAATTAATCTCAAAAAATTTCTAACCGTCATAGCGGTCTCTTTTATTTGATCGATGGACCCTTATGTACGAAAGTCACATTTTTCTCATGGGTTATGGATGCTACGTACGACCGTCTACGCTATAGGCATAAGCCTGACTGATTTTTCGAAATTTTTTCCTACCAGGTAGAAAAACCACTTGAATCGAGATAAGGAGCAAAGTTCGGCACATGAGATAAGCGTGTGTGAAAGCGCGTCTTTCTTGACGGTACTTCAGAGATAAAATCCCAATATGCTGCTTGACCGCGGTCAATGTATAGGCCATAAAGTTTTTGGCTATCCGATTTAAAACTCTTTTCACAAATAGTGCGCCAGCATCGGCTAAAGGGGGATGGGCACGTAAAAAACATTGAAGATAACAAAAGTAATATCGCGAAAGAAAACTAAGATTTGCCGTAATTCAAAGCCGAAAAATATAATTCCTATATCGATCATTCAAAGTCAAAGTTTCAATATTTGTAATCGCAATGAGGAATCGCACGTGTCTAGTCTCCGCGTTACTATGCGGTGCTGTATCCGCGTTTTAATCAGACGGGAAGTACGCTCGACTTCCGGTCTGATGAGAAGTATCGGCGCAAAGGGGGCGCGGATCCACGTACAAGCGGGAAAATTCGAAACGGAATTGCGATTCAAGTGCGGCGACAAAGAAAAAGAAGAAAAAAAAAAGGGGAACCGTTCGCGCCGAGACGGTCCGTCGGATTTGACTTGGCGCGTAGATACTAAAACGAAGGCGGTTTAACGCGTGAGTAAAAAAAAAACAAGGAAAGAAGAGAGAGACAGAGAGCGTTACATAACAAACATAAAACACCGAACAAAATGACAGTAGCGACCAATGACAAGAACAAGAGCAGCCGTAAAACTACACAGTCAACTTAATTGACACACGATATTGTTGTCACACTCTTGACAGGTTGTCATACTATCCGATTCGACGGCGCATTCTTATAATCCTAATACATACTTAACGTACAATTAATAAAGCAATATCTATTACTCACCGGAATTGTAATATTCCTTAAAGTAGCGTGTCGCAGCGCGCTGGACGATCGAGTAATACAAGTTCACATACGACGTCGACTGATTCTGTGCGGAGAGCGCCATTTACACCGAGTTTAACTGCAAAACTGGTATAACGGCCGAATGCGTCGGTAATATCCCCGAGCGTGCGTGGTGTTGGGTTGGGTTGGTCGGGTTGGTCGGACGTGCGTGCGTGCGTGCGTGCTTGCGTGTATATATTATTATAATCCTCGCGCGGCGGCCTTCCTCGGTTCACGTCGCGACAACGTTTCGCATGCCGGCTTCGAAACCCCGCGACTTATCTCCACTCTTTTGGTACCCGCACCGGTAGACAAACTCGGTAGACTCGGCTGGCCCCGAGTAGTCGCCAAGACCGAGACGCCGCGACGTTGCCACACTTCCGTCGCCGGCATACACTGGAGTGGGGATTTCTGGATTGGGTTCGGGGACGGGGATGGAAGCGTCGGGAGGACGCGCGGAGAACGTCGGGAGGTAGGTACGAGAGTGCCTGGGCTCCTGGACGAGGGGTAACGGGTATTACAGAGGGCTCCTCCACAACCTTCCCTCTTTTTCACGTTCCCTCGTTCTGCCGCTGGTTCGACTCCCTCCCCTTCCCTCCCTCCCACCTCATCCATCCACAAACACGATCTGCTGTCCCACACTCACTCTCTGTCTTTCCCCCTACCCTGCCTACTATGCTGCGCTACCGCTGGCACTAGTGCTACTACCATTGGTATTCTCCTCTCTCTCTCTTTCCCTCTTATTCTCTCCCTTGACTCTGCTTACTCGCCCTTCACACTCTCATTCCCTTGCACGTTACTCCGTATAGCTGTATATATTCGCTGCTACAGCTGTGTGTACGTTCCGTATAGCTAGGGCCGCCGTTGGATCCTAGATGGCACGGGGAACGTGGGGTTTGGAGGTGGCGGCAGCAGTAGCGACGACGACGACGGCGACGACGACGGTCGCTGCGGTACTGGATCGGCGGGGGCGGCGGAACGGAGCGATACGTGAAGAGAGCGGTCCAGGACGTGAGGGGAGTCACTGTGCTCGATGGCGGTGGGGGGTTCAGGGTGCCAGTAGAGGGGGAAGTTATGCTCGTCGAATTTACGTGGTGGGGGGTTGGTACGGCCGAAGCTTGTGGATCACGATGAAGTGTAGGACTCGGAGGGGAGTGATTTCAGTCGCGGTGGGGACTTTTCGAGAGCGAGTGGGACAACGTCGGCGAAGGGTGGACGGGAGGATTCTCCTACGGCTACTCTGCTACGGATGCGCGCGACGCCACGATGCATCGGGCTGCCCGACGCTTCGCGAGTTACACGGTATATTCGTGCCACGATTACGGAGCCTCTCCCAAATCAATATCACTCGTCTAAAAAAGCACCTGTAATATCGTCCAAGTTTCGATGCCACTGGGAAGAGGCTGGCTTCGTTAGCGTACGACGCGACAGACCCTCCTTTTCGTCGGTCTTTAACATACAAAATCGCGATATCTTTTAGGTTAGATTCTCACGGCGAACGTCAACCACGACGCAGACGCCTCTCGCCGACGCGATTAGGCTCCCACCGCGTATCGCACGCATGTTTTCCTTTCCCGCCAACTGAAAGTCCACACGCGCAGGACTGCGCACCCGAGTGCCGAGTCATCGAATGACTTCCAATCCGTGTACCGGTTTCGAGCACCCGCTTGATACGGGCCTGACCACCAGCCAGATGTCCCGCGGCTTATACAACTTGGACCGAAGTAGCCGGATCTTCCTGTACGGACCATAAGATCCTTGTACTTGAATATTCTTTAGATTTTACGCTTTTTTTTATTTATTTATCACAATGCGAATCTCACGATTTTCTTTTGATTAAGATTTATTATTATCTTTCAGGTCGCGTCTTACTTCGTGGTGATTTAGTACGTGCCATTGTTCTTTCTTTAATCTGGCATATTTTTATGATGGGACACCATTTTTGAGTACCTGCTTGTACCTTGACTCTACGTTTAGTATTATAGACCTTTTGAAATGCCTTTCTCTGATCCTTAACGTGGCGCCTAACCTCTTATACCCGCGAACGCAATATAACTTTACGATTCTCCGCCGGTACAGTAGACTTGCGCGGAATTCAAAGTACCGTCGAAGAGGATACGTACGAAAATCTTTTTTTTTTTTACATGACATCCTCAATATTCAAAACAGACAATTCCTCGGATTGGTAAGCGCATAAGTATTTGGAAAATTTAAACGTGGCGCTTTATTGTTCAGAAAAATTTTTTGACAACTGAACAAAAAGTGAAAGTCTCGGAAATATTTTTGACTTAATTTCAAAAAGGAGGTACTATTATATATCTAAAAAGATTACTCTACGAATATACTAGATTCGAAATTACGAAACTGCATGTGCAATTTTCAACAACGACATTTACTGTTTTTCTTAGTCTTGTTGGACATGCTTCGTTTACTGTTGAGACAACGATAAAGCTCGGTACATTCAGATTTGACTTTACTGAGGAATCACTTCCAGCGTAAAGGCACACCGGACCGGAATTACCGTTAGACATGGCGAATAGAAATAGCCGAAATACAGAGAATGGTAACATGACGTAATGCCTAACCTGCACCAATTAGAGGTACCAACATAGTGAAGTCTTCTTTTGTAAAAGTACCGACACGGGGCAACGGTACTAAAAACGGCTGACGTATGTGCTTGGAAGAAAACCCAAAAAAAAATTTATTCCAAATTCCAATTCAATTTTTCTTTTATTATATCTTTTACGTTATCAAAATTTTCATCGGCAGTTAACCTGCAATAAGGTTAAAGTGTCATCCGCGTACTCTGATTTCTGCTTATCACGTGTGTGCGTGTGCATCCACGTGTGCAGTCGGTAACACGTGCACACACGTGGTACGTACTTGCGCTATGGTACTACGTATATATGTATATATGGGTATATTCGTGCAAATGGAAAACGAGTTTCCGTCTCTTATACTCAGAGCCACGTATTTTCTCTGACGAGCCGACAAGTTTTATGGTCAAATCGAGCAAAGACGTCGAGCGTCGGTCAACATAAAATCGACGCTTAGATGTTGATATATTTATTATCGAAGCGAAAATCCGTAACTGGTTTTAGATCTTGCGAAATATTAATGAAATGATTTTTTTTTAAAATATTATTAATACGCATCAAAAGATCATTGCGCTAAAATAATAGTGAACTTCGATTTTTTTTTATTTCTAACCATAACGATTTTACTGTGCTTTACAAAAATATAACTAACGATCCTATTGTACGAAAGTAAATTAAACTAGGTAAATTAAGGGGAATTTTCAAAACTACGCGGTAAACCTAATGATACAGGACATTCAATTTATTTAATAGCACCCTGGGCGATTTCATCTTTCAATTTGATACCAGCGCGTATCGCGTCGTATAGAATTTTGAAAAAAAAAAGGATATTATAGAAAAATACAACAGTGACAATGATAAAATCGATTAAATATATTTTTCGACTCGAATGAATTTTTGGAAAATATTTCTGTAAGAATTCGACTCTTTTTATTTTTTAGCTAATGCTCGCTCACCCCTATGACGTATACATATATATATCAAGAAAAAATTCCTACTACCAGTCAGACAATATTTTAACGTACCTTATGGATTCTGGCCATTGTGTTCCAGTCTTTCTTGGTACGATGTTCCTGTGCACTCTCCGAAGAACATAACCTAAATCCACCGTAGTAAAACGAAATTGCAGTCATAGAAATTATACAATTTTTCATTTCCAATCATTCCCAGTTCAAGTACAAACTCATGTTATTCCAACACGTGTATACAAATATATATTATTCGAACTAAGCCACCATTTAGCCAGACTAATTTTTATAGTAAAACCAACTTCAGTAGGTGCAATTCTTACGTAACGACCCTGTATAATATTATGCGACTGAACGAAACGTAATAAATAAAAAGTCAACGAAATAATACTTAAAAAATATATTCAATTTCAATGATATTTGTCAATTTTGCTTTGCATGCTTTTATAGGTGTGTTACTTTTTTTTTTAAATAATCTTTAATCTCTTTCATGCACTGATAACGAATATCATGTACATGTATACTGGTCTGAACAAATTTTAGTAAATAATATAACGGCAGTCATAGACGGTAAATTATTCGCCGAATTTAAACGAGGATTCGTTTGCGTGCTATATATTCAAAGTGCGTCAATTTTTATTCTTCGATCGAACGTTTCAAAAAGGTATTAATTAATTCCAGCCACCGGCTGCTCTGTCAATGAATTTAATAACTTCGTTCAAAAATTATTTTTTTTGAAAATTCTACTGCTGCGATTAATATTTTATTTTTTTATTCTTTAGGTAATGACCCCCACCCCCCTCCTCTGTATCTTACCGTTATCTCAAACAGTATTCTCGAACGTCAAATTCGCAACGTTCGAGCTATCGGAATTTTTGGAATAAAGTTTTCTCAAAAAAAAAAAATATCAACCAGCCGAGTCGATGCAACTTTAACGAGCTCGGTCCTATTCTTCGCGTTTGCTAATTGCATTAGCGGACCGCCAAGATTTACGTGGCGGTACGTTTTCTGACCCAGTTCGTTCCTGGCGTTAAAAAATTAAATAAATTCGCATTATCTTTATTTGAAATTCGCGCGTGAAGCTTTCCTGGCTCTTTTGAATTTTGATAAATAAATCGCTCGACGTATCGCGAATGCAAGGCGATTCGCTTGGCAGTGGAATTCTAGAGAATATCCAAAGTATATACGTTGAATAAAATAGGAAAAAATTTTACAAATTTTTCTGATAGCGAAAACTCAAAAAAATATTTCAAGGTAAATTTATATATATATATATATATATCTTAAACTGACATTAACGTTAGCATTTATTTCTGCTACAACGGGAGTGGCTACATGCGTAATTGCGGTAACGCGATACATTTGCATCATGATGTGCGAACCAACTGGCGATTCTTCTTTTTCTGCGCGAATGGCGACTCTTTCGTTTTTGCCTGGGCAAAGTAGGTCGAGAGAGGTATAAGGAGAGAGATAGCGACAGGTAAGCTAACGACAAACGGACAGATGTCCTGCCGATACCTCCTGGCAGATCCTATCCCATTGGTCGAATAGAAGATAAAAGATGAAAAAAAATCCCGATAGTATAATCAAGCGAGTGAGAAGATGCAGTGAGAAACCATAGTAAAAAAAATCCAAAAACTTCTCCCAAAAATTGGATAATTCTGTTAATCGATTTTTGGTCGATCTGAAAAAAAAAGTCAACCCGATATAAAGTCAAGCTTAACCTAAATAACCCCCAAAAAAGGCCCCAAAAATAATATTTATATTTTTGAAAAAAAAATTCATGGGTTATACGTTAGCGTCGCGACGCCCCCGCCGAGTGGTACCATGGCGAAGTTGCAGGCGTATACCGACAGGACTCCGGTATAATCGTCTAAACCTAAAATCGATACACTAGTGGAGAAAAATGTCGGCGAATGTCCCGAGAGATAAATGGCGGCTCATTGGAAACCCTTCTGCCTTTTGCCCCCATCCACCTCGTTCCCATTCCCAACCTCCTCTCCTGCATCTCTAGCTTCTACTCACCCCCCCCCCCCCGTACCCCTCCTCCAAAGGTTGTGTCTCCCATTTGGTGGTGCAGCCACCATCATTCCCCTTTTTCACCTCCAGCATATCCTCTTCTTCCTCTAACGCCAACCTCCCCCCTCCTCCACCCCCCCCTGCCGCCACCCTCCCCCCTCACGAACCACGTACATAGGTACACCTCCTAGTGAACCACGTTAAACCTCCATACTTACCTCCTGAACTCACCCGCTCAACCCAAAGAATCCTCCTTCAGCTTTATCAACCCTTTTTAATTCAGACGAACCTCAACCTCCCATATCTTAATTCTTATCCAATATGTATTTATCGTACACGATATGCATATGACCATAGATATATAAGATCAGTAGTAAATGATCCTGATTTATCCTAATTTTGTTTATCGATAACAATAATTTTGAGTTGCGACGTTTTTAAATAAGATATAATATATATATATATATATATATATATATATGCAGAATGTTCTAGAAGCAATCGCGTTCGTTAGATACGTCTCTACTCAAGTATCAAAACTATCATGGCGCTGAGAGCGAACGACGGCCGAAGAAGGTGGCTGCTCTGCGGAGATGATAAAATTATGTGCAAGCTAAAAAAAAAAGTACGTTCTGGATGCAGGTGAGGGTGGATAAAAAAAGAGTGTGTCTTCGTAAATTTCCGTTACGTGCCGCGCTAGGGCAAATATTCTCTTGCCGCCCTACGGGGCTCTACACTAGCGCCACTTTTTGCCCTCTCGTGAAACAGGCTTCTCTCCTATACCTCGGTACGTACGCTGATTCTCACTCCGTCTCTCTGTCCCCTCTCTCTCTTCCCCTAACGCGTTGGTTATATCTACCGTCTCCCTCCCACTCCCGCATGCAACACTAGCGCCCCCTCCGTGCGTCTTTCTCGTCCGACCTTCGTCCCTCCGCTCGCTCGGTCGGTATGCCCTTTTCGTCTGGAGCCCCGTGGCCTCTCCTTTTTTCCCCCTTTTTCGCATTATTTTTAATTAGCATCAGCCAGGAGCATCAGAAGCTGCGACCACATGACTCGACGAGCGGCCACGGAGTTACGGACCGTGAGGGACTCTGGAAAAAATTGGAGCCCTACTTTCTTCTTTTTTCTCACTTTTTTTCTTCTCCTCCTACGATAACGTAGAGAAAAATTCTTATGCGCGGCCGCGCACGTTCATCAAATATTTTACGTTTGGGAGAACGAATCTGGTAATGCGCGAAAAATGAGTTTTACGAAAACTTCGTGCGCGAGGTTCTCGAAAATAATTAATACAGACGATAGGAACGAAACGAGATAGAATTTTTATGAAAATCTTCATAGGTCCTACGCGTCATCATTATTTACGTGTACTCTCGGCCTTTACAATTCGCTAGTACAGCCGGCTCATTTGAAAAATAAAATTCCGTTGAAAGGAACCTTCACGACGGATCCTACACCGAAGGAACGAACCGAGAGCATCGGACTGTCTCGATTCGGTCTCTTGCCGACTTTATTTATAACCGAGGATGCAATATCTGCCGTCTTCGTGTATAGTGCCATCAAGGCGCATCTTCACGAAAATGGGAACGTACCGACGACGCTGAACGGAACGACGGAACGCGGGAACGAAGAAACACTGCGCGTCGTTCTACGATTCTACAATGAGCACGCACGAGTCTACCATATGTATTATGTATCATATATACGTATGCACAAATACGAACCAGTTCACATATCGCCCGAGTCATGTGTGAGTATGTATTCGTAACACGCGTACACGGTAGCTGGTGCAGGCGTGGTTCCTTGCCCTCTGTCGCGTATTTATATCTAACGAGTAGCAAGCGAATGCATTGGCTGGCGTGCGACGAGTGTTATAGCAGCGGCCGTCTTGATTCTCCTCTACTCTGCCGACGAAACAGAGTTTAATAATTTAAGATAATTCTTAACCGGTAACAAAAAAGATGGTGGATTCGTCCAAGACGTCAAAAAATTGTCACTACCGACGAACTCTGGTTCGATCCCGGTTCAGGGAAAATTTTTTTTTTCCTATTCCTTTTATCTTATCTAGATTTTCTCTAGGCATTTTCTCTTATCTGAACCAGATTTATCTGATCGCGAAGGTTTTAACCTTTTGCCAAGGGTTCGACGACTGGCACCTCTAACCCCTTTGCGCATGGCTTCCCAACTCGCGACGCAGCGAACCTTCGGTTCGACGACTTTGCCAGGGTTAAACAACTCGTCGCCAGTCCGAATTTATTATCGCGTTCAATGGGAATAACGTTATTGTATCTGTAAACATCTGTTAAACAGCCCGTAATTAATAGGAATACTTTATCGTATATTATCGATGTATTACGATCGATGGAAAAATTCGTATACGATCCCACTTCTTTTCGCGTTGCCATAAGCCGCGCCCCCATCGATCATCCGCGTTGGACGTTGATCGATAATGCACGCAGAGATAATCGGATCGTCGATGTCCGCGGGCTTCTACGATCGTAAACAAAACGTTGAACCAATGTTAAACATACTCGGTGTGATCTTCAAGATGGTCGTACTTTGCGGATAGCCTTAACGATATAGATCCTTTCGTAGAATTTCATGGATTTTACGACAACAGATTTTCGGACTGTCTGCCGGGTTTGGGGAAAGTCGGGAAAATTTAAAAAAAAATTTTCAAAAACTAGATACCTGGGATTGTGACAGGATCAGGGATGTATGGATCGATTAGGATAATTTTTGTTACTTTTTACTTTTTCGTGAATCCTGCATTATTGCCGTGTCCCATAAACAGCCACTTGGCACATATTATTTATATTTATTATCGGATATACAAACGGTTAATGAAATTTATTAAATTCTATGGAATTTAATACAAATTTACGTTAATTTATACTATATATTTCTTAACTCTCTCCTTTATTTGTGTCTGGATCGATGAGGATCTTATCGATTTCTCTATCGATTATTCCTCGAGACCGTCTGCCACGTCGATTCGATCTATTCTCATAAGAGATTGTCTCTCGAGTAAATTAGTTCATAACGGTTGTCGCCCTGTCACACTAGTTTAATACCAACGCGACTAGATCGCCATGGGGCGGGCAGCACTCTAGTTTCAAAAGTTTTTGTGCCTTGATAACCGACGGAGGAACCTTTCACCCAGTGATTATTTTCCAGCATGATTATCTCATTAAAATTTTTTTTTTCAAGTTCACATCCTTTCTTGCACCACTCGAGGATTTTCATGTGACGTCAGCGCTCAGGTAGAAAACAGGAAGTAAATACAGAGTGGCTTGAAGTTTGATCTGGACACCCGGTATACTTTCTACGGGCTTTAACCCTAAAAAATATTCGTTTGTCTTTTGGCTATACGGAAAATAAGAATTGAGCTACCCAACGAACATGGAACGTCTTATCAGGATCATCTTGGAGTTCCTGTTATCGGGTTCGCCAAGGGCGAAGCGTCCTTGACAAAAATTTATCCGTTTTCGAAAAAATTTCATTCATGGACTTTTACTCGAGTTCACGGAAAACCGAGTAAACGAGTCTTGGACGTCCCGATGCTTTTTCGCAGCTATGCGATACTGTGAGATCAAAAGGCGGAAAGACAAAAGGGGGAAAAAAAAGCGTAAGTAGTAATATTATTTTCATCACATTGTTTTCTAGTCGCTCTCGCAATTATGCAATGAGTCCTCGATAAAAGGGGGCAATGGCTGGGTCACGATACTGTTAGCGATTGCGAGCCGGTCGTTTTGCGATTATTGCGAGAAAATCGTAATGGGATTGACCGCTGCTTCTTTTTTCATTAATTAATTAAGCTCGCGTTCGATTACGAAGAAGCCGTCCCAATTACGTTAATACAGCCTTTATATCATGATAAACGAGAGACAGCAGAAAATGTAAAATTTTTTTTACTTTCTTAAAAAAATTAATTTTACTAATCGATTTTAATTAGCAATCCGGAGTGACACTGGTTTTTTGTAAAATAAAAATACTCGAAACACATTTTTTTTTACAAATTTTAAACCACCCTCGGCGCAGTGATATACCGGAAACCGCGGTATCTACCGCGAATAGGAAACTGGACGTATAGGATCGTTCGCGCCCCTTTAAAACTATCGGGAAGCGTCCGATCTCCCTCGTCGGGCCACACGCTACAGTTGCCACTGTTACAATTTCCAGCAGTTCTGTTTTTCATTTATTTTTTATCGAGCCGAAGTTTGTTGACCTTGCAGCGCGAAACGCCAGGAATACAGCGGCGTAGGCACGGACGGAGAGGAGCCGGAGTCTGGTGGCATCGGGGCGGCGTTGCGAGAGAAGACGTAGGAGAGAGAGAGAGAGAGAGAGAGAGAGAGAGTCAGACACAAGAGTAAGGGAGATAGATGCAATACCAAAGAGAGTAAGAGAGAAAGAGATGAACGTATCTAGGTGGGCAGAGGAGACGAAGGAGAAGGTGATGCTGCCGGTTGCTGGTGGAGGTAGAGGTGAAGGTGGAGCTCCTGCTAGGCCAATTCTACCAACAGTAGGGAGTGCAGGTAAGTATGAGTGAGAGAGGGCAGAGAAAGGGGCGGGTGGGAGGGGAAAAAAGAGGAAGAAAAAAAAAGGGAACAAAACGGGAGAGAAAAAGGTTGGAATAAAAAGAATTTGGTATAGCTATATATACAGTTTATGTGTGTGTATATATATATTCGTATGTACGTATAAAGAGGGCACAGTGGTCAGCCAGAGACACAGCATAACATTCACCAAATCAATTGGACATTTCTTTCGGATTATGGTGGCAATACTGATGAGGATTTTTTTTTACTTCCCCCTTGCTTTCTTTCTTTCGAAGGTACCACACTGTAACCTTCGACACGACCTCCTTTGCCGAGTCTTTGAATTTGCTTCGCATGCACGCGGATATATATCGCCGACGTATTTCGTTCCTGGTATGTTGGGTACCTGATATTAGCGTGCAGCGCCACCGTTACCTTGCTATTATTTACGACGCGTGCTGGCAACGTACGAGCGCGCCGGTTCAAAGTTCAATGGAGATACGGTAATTAAGCACTGACATCCTACCCGCTTAGCGTGGATGCTTCCTTTGTTATTGTTGTAATTTTTGTTTTTGGGAAACAATTTTTTGACTTTTCAAACAGATTTCAGTTGACTTGTCTTCGAGTGCACTTCCGGTGGATTTATTTGGGGGGAATAATTGTGTCGGTGAAATTTTGAATTTCAAATTTCCCGCCTTCAATTTGCCGCTATTTACTTTTTACGTCACTCCGCGTGGCCCTTATCGATAACCGATCTGGCGCTGGTCGATATTACCCAGTAGTTACGCCGTTAAGTCTTCGGCCAAGAAGCGCCGTGTCTACTTCTGTCTACTTTATTCAAAGTGCAGACAAGAGACACTGGCCGACTACTTTCGAACTTCTCTTTGTCTTTCTTGGGAATAAAAGAGAGGAAAAAAAAGTTCGTAGTGCTTATCGTGATCGATCTGAGAGTTAAATTTTTTTTTAACAAAGAACAGTGACGTTTACTCGCTCGAGTAAGGAAAATTTTTTTTCTATTTGGGCTTTTAATGGGAATTCCGGCCTTTTTTTTCGGGGAACGATTATTGCCTGGTTTAATCGGATTTTATAACGCATCGTCTCATCCTTTTTGGGAACCCATTACTGTTTCGGTATCTAGATGTGCAACAAGTGTTATTATCTGCTACCGTCAACACTGTAAACAGCCGATATTCGCTTATTTGTATATACATAATTTTTTTTTCGAAAAGCATTTATGATGTATTCACGTTTTGTATTTTGCGGATGTGTCGAGATAATTTTGAAAATTTGGTAAAAATAGTTAAATTTACAATTATTTTTAATAACAGGCTTAGCTGGAGAGTGCTCATCTATTGTCCATTGCTTATCAGTCACCCTAGGGCAAATTGAAATTGTGAATTATCATGGTGGAATTTTTTTTTACTACAATCCGCCTTTTGCAATTTCGTACCAGGTACTTGAACGGGACAGTCTAATTTATATGGAATGAAATAATTTTTTTTTTAATCTACTTATATCCTTTACGATATTCACTCACGAAGTCATCTAGAATTTTATCAAAAGAGGGACTCGTCTCGTTAGGAAGCGACCATACTATTTTGGTTAACTCTAATTTTCCCAGTAAATTGCCATGAGAAACTAAAACGGAATGTATCGTGGTTTCGTGGTCGTGATGTAAAGTACAAGGATGACGTAATAATTAAGTATAATTATTACGTGGTTAACACTGGGACCAATACGGTGATCATACGCAATTGATAAAAATGATTTTTTCTTTAAATTTTGATTTTTGAATATTGATTTATTTCAAAATATTTAAAATTCACGTTATTCATTTTCAATAATGCTTTATGCGTAGTTCGAATAATTTTTATAGAACTAGCAAAATTTTACTGACATACAATTTGTCAGTTAACCTCAAAATTCCATTATGGCGTGTACGTAAAGTACGTAGCGTGTAGGTAACGTAAAAATATGCACGAGAGGGAAAAACCTGCAAAACCATTAAAATCCTGACGAAGTTCAATCCGGCTCGACCTGGTGTTGCATTATTAAAAGCAGCGTTACCCGTTAACGATCCATAATGAAAAGCAAAACGAAGTACGACGAAATACTGGATTAGCGTGTAGACGCCCGAATTTCTCTCAACTTTTCATACTTTTTTTTTTATTCGTCTCTTTTTTCTCTCGGCGTCTTTCTTTCCTTCTCTTTTTTTTTTTCTTCGACGCGATGGCCTTGGGTGCATTCTTCAGAATTTACATTCACTATGAGCAAGTGTACCACGGACTGGGTGAGTTGGCTGTCTGGATAAAGTCTGTACCATACGGCAAATATCGCCCAGGTAGTAAACAGTGAATTTGGTGATTTGAAAGAAAAAATCCAAAATATAATTTTCGAAAATCGTTACCAAAAACAAAGTATTAATTTAACGAGTACTCGTACGTAGTAAATTTTTTAAAATATTTAAATTCGTATACAATAAATTTTTTTCAAAATTTCTTTTTTCATTTGCGATCAATCCAATTTTGGTTTCGTCGAGCCTCAGATTTTTAAGAAACTTTGCCCCTTGCGATAACGAGGTTTTAAGACACAGAGCGCAATACGGACTTTAAGGCGCAGGCCTAAAATTAAAATCCGCCGTTGGGAACGGGCTTAAGAGTGCAAGAGGTTAGGTTAGGTTGGGCTTCGCGTGTCTGTGTCCCGTCTGGCCGCGTGTATCTTGCCTCGACTTGGCTCGGGTCTCTCGCGAGTTTTTTGACTTCACAAACCTCCCGGGAACTGTTTTGCTTGCCGGTTCAAACCGAATTTAGAATGTGCGCAGTGGCAGAATGGAATATCGAGTGAGAGAGAAAATTTAACCGTTACGGGAGGCTGGTGAAATTTTGAAAAAAAATTAATTACCCCCACTCCTTACTTATACCGAGGATATCCCACTCCTTTGAATTAGTCAGAAAACATAAGAGCAAGTTGGCCGTCTACAGTCTGCTTAATTCTTGTACGTATCTACTTGGCCCACTGTGACGTCATACTTTTTAGTCTTGTCCCGCTAAAAATCGAGGAAAAAAGTCAATATTTATGCGTTTGATCCTATTACTAGTTTTTTTTTTACTAATCAGTATTCCCTAATTATTACGGCCGCATATACACGCGCTCTTTACTAAAAGTCTATCTATAGATATTTGAATTATCATGGGCTCGGCATCGATCGCTAAAGAGAAACTTTATCTCCTTTTAGCGACTATTTGCATCCATTTGCATTTTATTAGTTGGCAAGATGAAAAAAGTAAAGAGAGTTTACTCGTAGGTCCGTGGCATTCTTTTTTTTGAAGTTATTAAGAAATTATCTGTTCTATTTTTTTTTCAAAATTATCCTAAACAAATTTTGTATTGTCTCCGAAATATTGTCGTGGGGCGTTGTAGTAGCATTTTGTATTGCAGTCGGATACGATATAAACAAGATATTGCATTATTTTAAACAACAACAAAAAGCTCAAGGAAAAAGTAAAAAAAATAACGAAAAGTGTCTTTCGCTCTCAAGACGAAACGAATGCTAAGGGAGGAGGTGGTACTACTTGTCGCTGTCTTCGTCGCGGTCGCCGTATTCGTACTCGCCTTAGTGTTCGTGGTGGTCGTCTTGCTCGTCGCTGGTTGTAAAAGCATTCGAACGCAGAAATAGAAACGTTTCGTGGCGATCGCGAGCAAGGTGAGTGTACTGGCGTCGAGCTCGTTGCGACGACGTCCAGTCAGCCAATTAACAAGCAGCAGCAGAGATTGTTGTCGGAGGATATTGTAGAATTTTGAAAATTTTTTTCAAAAATTAAATTAAATTCGGGAATTCTCGTTAGAAAATTTCCATTCCGATTGGCGATGGATGCAAATGAAATTTTTTTTTTCTCTTTTTATTAGTGTATGTTGAAAAATTATACAAGCCGTTCAGGAACTCGTATTTTTCCTACTGTACTGATTTATGCAATTTTTTTTCATAACGCCGCTTCGGCCATGCCAAAAGTACGAAGAACCAAAGGAAAACGCCCGGAATGCAGGACCAGTGATTCATTGGCTAAGCGGCTGAAGGCCGCGACTGTTCGCCATTGCTTCTCCTGGTTTGCAACGTGTATTCTTGCGCCGTGCTGCATCGCTGGTCGCGCGCACGATTCTGTACGGTTGATGGATAATAACGTGAAGGATTGTGATTTTTTGGTTTTTACTTTTTTCATTGTCACCCTTGGGCAAGTTTCATCCAGGAAGCAGCAAAAATAAATTTGATTTGGCTTTTTTTTTCAGATTTTCGTCCCGTCCCGAGTCACTTTCCTGTAACAATTTTTTTTACAGGAAACGTCGAATACGAGAATTTTGAAAATTTTGGAAAATTTATTAACACGCTCGACCGGTTTCAAATAATCGAATTAAATATTTCGCGAAATGACGGTGTCCGTAATTTTATTTTTCATACGAATAAATCTGCTCCATTCTCTCTTCATTGTTCATTTATTTGGACAAATATTTTTTTCAAAATTTTCCATAAACTTCCATCTCCTTTACGAATCTTCCTTAACGATTAGGTTGTTTAATTATGTCCGCGATTCGACCGTGATCAACCGGTCTGTCCACCTTGACCCTGTATAACATATGAAGGATCATCGACGCAAAAAGCGCATCGAGTACTGCGCATGCGCCCGTGGTTAAGAAAAATTTGAGTATCATTCGAAGCCAAATCAAAATTGAAATAGATCTTGACGAGTCCATATATAAAACCGAAATACAAGTAGCAAATGTTAGAGAAAAAAGAGATTAAAAAAAAAAGTAACAAAAAGTTGGAGAATCAAGAAAATAAAATTTTACATCGTTTTCTCATTAAGTTTTTTCCCCATTCAAATTAAGCGCCCAATCGACAGTCGCGCATTTCCAAACTATTTTTCGACAAACAATTTTCAGATCAAAAGTCAGCGTGCGTCATCCCAAACGTACGAAACAATTGTAAGTCGCAGATAGCCGAAGTCTGGAAGACGTGATTCTCGTTTAAGTGGTTAAATTAGAAAAAAAAATTGAAGCAAAGTTTTTTCGGTCATAAGAGTAAATAGAGTATGACATGTGAGTTTGAGTGTAAAATGTAAGCACGCATTCCTCTCAACGATAACGGCGCGCATTACGAAGTCAGCGAGTATAGCGAAAAGAAGTAAAAGAGCAAGGCAAGGTCGATCGCGGTCGCGAAATAAACGAAAACGATCTCAGCAACCTGTTACCCAGGACGTAGCGCCTTAAAGAAATCAAACGATGTAGACATGAGGCAAGCAGGCAATCCAGTCATTGAGAGTAGTGGTAGTAGTACCAGTAGTAGTGGCAGTACCGATCATACCGATCGCTCTTGATTCAAACGTCACGATCGGTACTGATATTATTTATGATGTTATACGAACCGAGCGAGAAAATATTATCGATCCGTATACGATGAAATTCCCAGTAAAATCAAAGATTACCGATCAATCATTAACGGTACACAACCGATCACATGTATCCTTTAGCTAATATATATTTTCATCCACCATCTGCACATCCGGCGCCAGGTCCACTCGCCGCCTCTATTAAACTTATTAAATCGCAAAAGCACGCTCGCTTATTAATGAAACCTTGATTCGTTCCGGATAACCTTTTTTTTTATACTTTTCCAGACTCGAATCACCCGCCGCTATATCCAACCGACGCCCGACGTCGCCTCCCGATTCTCCGCACCCGCCATTCCTGTTTCACTTGCCTCTGCCAGTTCAGCTTTTATATTAACATTTTACACGACTGAACTAACCTCCATTTTCGTTCCAGCAGATTATAAACCAACGAGATGATACAAATGGAGCACTTTCGTGTTCTCGCTCGATACCTGCACGCCATCTTTGCCTAATGGCGCCAATTACGGTTTTCTTGTGAACTACACCATCCAGCGGATGTCCGTGCTATCGTTACATCACGTAATGGCATAGCTTTATAATTTCTACTCTGATAATGGAAAAGTCATTCCTCTGTATTGCATCTGACTGATTTACCTAAATAATATATATATTGTAATGTAATTTTTATTTTCCTTAACTCGACACCGATAGCGAAACATCCGAAAGCGAAGTATCTTTGAGAACCAACCTAAGTTACCTTCGGCCGTCCACCCGTCGTTCATGCATCCGCAAGTCAGGCGGGCGCCAGCCAATTCTTTTTTCACAGGGAATTCACGAGCCGGTATAAACTGGGATTTGGGCTGGAACAGGCCCAACTCCAGCAAAACGAGAGCTCTGACGGAACCTATCGGACGAGGCGATAGCTTAACGGATCCTGTAGATCTTTGGGGGCGCGTAAAATCAGTAAACGCAACTGGATGCGCGAACGGGAGCGGACGGTTACGGAAATGCACGGCCGCTCAGGCTGCTGGGTTGAGGTAGAGAGGGTCGGAGT
>JARQTI010000461.1:1189228-1230926 GCA_030142655.1 Trachelus tabidus
TCTCCCTCGAGTCGTCCCTTTAAACCAAATCGAGAGCGTTCCTTAGCGAATCGGTACGTAACATTTGGAGATCCTCCCCGGCCGCTTCCCCGAAACCGCCTTGGGACCGTGATTCGAAAAATCACGTCACGATATATATCCATATAAATTTCTAACAACATTAAAAAAGTCAACTAACAATCCTATAAAATTTCAAAGTCACCATAAATGAGAAGGATTTACCACATTAATTAAAATACACCAAGGTAAATGATTGCCGGGTGCACAAGGGTGCGGTCGTGTCTTCGTGTGCATAATTGCCGGGACTATAGGCGTGTCGGTTCGTCCGTCTAGGCGTACGTACGAAATTGTAATAGATTTGCCAGGGTGCGTGTACAACAACCAACAGCCAGAAGCAAAACTGCAGCCATGCAACGAGTGTTGACTCGATGCATTTCTGAATGCAGGATGCAGGATCCTGCCGGATGATACTTGCTTAAGAAGAAGCAATCCACGACCTGCATCAGCAACCTGGCAACTCCCTGCAGTCAAGAGTCCGGACGTAGCGTCATTATCCGCAGGTAAATTACCCAGGGGCAGTTGGCAGGGCAATGGTTAGGCGTTTGTTTCTTATCCTCGTAACGTAGTAGGTTGGCACAACTGACTAGATGCAGCATTCGTTACCTTATAAGCTACCGTTGCTACAGCACGAGTGAGATGCATCGTACCTAACCTCACTTATTATTAGCGAGCACCTCCGCTCATTTACCAGCCACCGCAGATACATCCAATCAGGAGCAATCAGTGGATGCCGTCGTGGATTTTGATTTTTGAAAAAATAAAAAATAAAGACAAAGAGCGAGACAGAGGCGGGAGGAAAAGAAAACTGAGGTGGAATAAAAGAATGAGCGGAAGTGACGTAAAGCGAACGGTTGTACGGACGTTTCATCGAATTTCCGAACAGTGAATTCTTTTCTTATCTGTAAGCAACAAAAATTAATGTTAGATGCTAATGTATAGTAATGCTTATGGAAATTTTTTTTTATTTTATCGTGCTATCGGAAACAGCTGTATCTATATAGGCTTCTTTCTGGATAGGATCTAAGAATTTTATCGGTACTAAATAATCTTTGCTTGAATTTATTTTAATTAGTAAGACGGCTCAATCTAACCTAATTATCGGGTGCGTCGATTATAAATCTTCTTTTCGATTTAAAATAATGGTACAGCTTCTAGAGATGGGTTCTGAATAGTCGATCGATATGATTGATTATACCGGTTGACTCGCGTGGTGAAATTTCTACGTTTTGTCAATTTTTATTTATCCTACGCTTTTCTTTCTGCTCTCTGCCTTTTATTTAAAGTTCCTGAACTTTATGATTGTACTTAACCAAGTTTTGTTACGTTTTAAATGTGCTATCGGCTAACAGTACGGTACGTACACACGTAATTGCCACTTTTACTTTCATTCGCATTGACGCGTACACGTGTCTACATGCGTGCGTACGTTTCAATGGTAATGGCGTATACGGCTTTTGTTCATACTCACGCACGACTGTTTTGTTACGCAACCACGTACCAGTGCCCTACCTTTTACGATGCATGAGTCAAAAATCAACATGGAATTTCTACCACGCGAAATTCCAATGATCGATAGTTGATTTTGTAAATCAATAAAAGAAAAACAGTTCGTCTCTACCGAATATTAATATAAAATATATTAATATAAAAATTTAATATTTTCAATATTACAAATTCAAGACACAAATTTTTGGATCTAGCTGTTACGGATGCGTCTGCGAGAATTTGAAGGAGCTAGCATAGGTGTTGCGATCAAAGATCACGTAAAAGTTATATTAAATTGTATCAGCGATATAAAATCAGTGAATAAAACAAGTTTTTTAAAAATTAAAAAACCGCCAAAAATAATTGCAATCGTTATGAAATAATTGATATTTTTCTTTATTTTTAACTCCGAGCATTTTCCCTTAAGGCGTACTCGCACGAAACGATCCCAGCGACCACTTGGCAACTTTCGTCATGGATATTCAACTTGCTACGTAGCAATCGAATTTTTAAGCCCTGTGTTCGTCACACCGTTCGCCATTGTTTCGTTTTCAAATCGTCATTGTTACGTCCCTTGAACGACACTATTATCACGAATGAATAGCAACAATGACTATCTGTCCAGAATTCATAGGGAGTCGCGCTCGAATTATCGGAAAATTGACCAGCTCACTTTTTTAAATGAGAACAAAAAAATTTCCAGCCTGTATAAAAATCCCACGACCCTTTCCCACTTGACAATTTTACGCCATAAGACAAACTCAAAAATATTAATGCGTAATACCAAAAAAAAATTCTTATATTCAAATCGCTAGTTCGTTTCAAAAAAATACGTTACTTATTAGTACCGAGTTGGCCGTAAGAGTGAAAGCGTCGCCACTGTCTTCCGCACGGGTTATGTCGTAGTGCAAAGTCAGATCACGTTTTCCCTCCTGAACTCATATAGTGAAGATCGATCGTGTTTAGAATGAGGCTTGCTGTCCAGTGTACCGAGGTTAACAAATCAATTCCGATCATTTTCCAAAGGATCGATACTCCGAGATACATAACCTAACCTACAACGGATAATCCAGCTTATACGATACGAATGACAGATAGCATAGACAAAATATTTTCGTATCGACAGTGTGTAACGACTGTGTCTCTCGATGCCCGTGCACGTAACACAGACTGGTTTAAAGCATTCGAAGAGACAACATAACCAAGAAATCAGATGTTATTTTAACTACACACATCTTCCCAAGGTAACTTGGTTAAACGAGAGTGCAATAGGGAAGGATCAACCGGAATAATTTTTCCTCTCTGGTGCTCTACGGTACTTTGGTGCTTTCGAGTGTACTCGACTTCTCAGTGAGGTTAGGAGCTTCGGAGATACTAAAGGGAAAGATATTCTTGGCAGCGTCGCGATGCAACAACTGTCCCCATCCGTCATCTAAGTAACGTCGCGATGCCCATGGCCAGTCTGTCCCTTTTACGCATCTCCTTTCACGTAAGTGTTACTCAAGATTTGACAATTCAAAAAAATTTTTCATTATCAAAAACCTCAATTTTCACCTTCAAATAATTCTATCGCTATCGTCATATACTAAACAGTGTACACGTTTAAAAATGCCTATGGATTTCCGTGCCACGTGCATACCTACGTAAGTGAAAAGTATATTTTTGTAGGTTATATTGAATGATTATTGAATAAAAAATGCCTGATAAAAATATCTGATGAAATGATAGTTCAATGGCGTCGATACCGTAACTGTTGTTATTATTATTAAAAGTTTTATTATTCATTCTATTCTTCCCAAGGTATTCGATCATCCGTGGTTGATGTCTCTACGTAGCCGACCGTCCAGGATGCTCAGCGGGTGTTATTGACGGTGCGTTGCGTCGCGACGTTCGCCCAGGATCCTAAAGCCAGTTGAGTGAGCAAAGGAAGAAGAGAAGCGCCGATGATCAGTCATCGTGACGCATACTTACCCATACGTTCTCGCACTCCGTACCTTCCACTCTTTTTCACTCCCTGCACCGGGTTCGTCTTTCGGTCCGACGAAAAAGCCGCCTAAGTATCTTTATACTGGTTACTCCGGCGTGTCCATTTCTACGAATGAGATTCTGGACCCTCCTTACGAAAGCACCAGTTTTCATCCTAATCTGTTTCAGCGTTCGGAAAGAATACGATCCTAACGCGCATGCGCCTACGATTTGGAAATTTCCTGAGGCATTAAGGAAAAACAAGGAAGCATCTTTGTTTCATCTTTGATCCTGTTTAACGTGATCCTCTGTCTCTTGTGGATAATTATTTTCACACCTGATTTCTTCATCTCAACCTCAAGATACCCTAAGAACTTTTCATCGTTGATGTTTCAGAATGCAAGTACCATATTTCATTATTTATCTAGGGAAACGTTAATTTCCTCATCTGGACCTGAAGATTTCGAACTTTTCAGAATTCGAGTACCGTCTTTATCTATTTGTCCAAGGAAACGTAATACGGTACAAGAATGAGATGAATGGTACACGAGACAAAAAAGTGACTTTTCGTCTGGACCACTGTATCTTTCAGATGCTCCTTCCGAATCCTTCGGTCTTTGCCGTCCGCTCCGAATGAATCTTAACCGTGGATCGACGACCGGGAGAGAAGGATACAGAAAGAAGTATCTTCTTGATAAATCGGATGCTTGTCCAGCATCTCTGACACGCCGACGCCTCTTGATCTCGCAGCAGGATGAACAACCCTTCTTGGCATTAAAGAAGACACCCTTTTTTTATCTCATAAGTCTTACACTGGCTTTGCCACCTGATTCTGAGTATAGGTTTGGCTAGGTAGTCACCTGGCAGTATGGTCCCTTCTATATACTAGGGGTATACTAGCATACTAGTATTCTCTATATTTTTTTTTCATTTCCTACTATCAATATATATATATTCAAACATATATATATCGACTATAGCCTATCCTGCATAAATGCATGAGTGCACAGGCGTATCAGGACTATCACGATTGCCATATATGAAAACAAGTACAGTGAGAGCCGATAGTTATGTATCGGCGCCACGGCTGTGCATTTCCACGACGGAGGTTAATCTATGATAGATACTAATTACTATACTGCTAATAATGAGTGCCGTTGCAGGAGGAGAAGCAGCAGCAGTCTTGTGCGTTGTAAAAAGCGTGAAAAAAAAGAGAAAAATTAAAGAAAAAGTCGATTTCGCATTGGCATATCCATCATACTAATTCAGCATGGCGTATACGTAGCGTAGAAAGCTATGGGTGGATATTTCAGTAAAAAATTGTGCGAATGGGCGGATACTAAGAGAACGACGGTAATCGTCGGCGATTAGAGTTCGTTGCTTGCCCGGTTGCTCGGTAGAGAACTCGAGGTAGATCATGGCTGCTGGTATTTATCGCCGATCTGATTATTAGCGGGCATCTTGGATGGACGTCAAGATATGCGATATTGGCTTGGAAAGCTTGTTGTATACACTGATTGGTCTGTTTTTGCCCGGCTTGATCGTCTAAGATAAGTATACAAGGAGCGATCTAATACCGGTCATACATATTCATCTGCATATGTAGATAACGATGAAAGATGACACGTAGAATTTTTTTTTTCAGCAAATCATTAAGCAACCTTGATAACAAGTAGACTTCAAATAAAAATCATGGACCAGAAAACCGTACGTGTAAAGGCATAACGGAGATCTAAGTATATTTATATGCAGTCAGAACCGGTACAGTTCATCCAACTGTACAAGTACGTATACAATATTCATGCGACTCTGTACTGAATTATTATTTCAAGCATCCTGTTATTGTTTTAGCAAAAAGAGTCGAAATTTCATCGATACAAAGCCAGAAGAAATTCTACGAGGTCGTGATTCCTGCGCAGCTGATCGGAAATCGTGCCGAAGGCCTCTGCAAGCGAATCCTATGGTAGTTACATTGAAACGAGGCTTGAGCTCCCGAGCGTGGAAAGTAGTCGCGGCGGCGAGGAGAGGAGCCTCTGTAAAAAGGCTGGAGGAGCTGCTCCTGCTGAGTTCATATGATGGAAGTGGTTGGCAATACTGCAAGGCATTGGACGCTCTTATGGTGGTGGCAGTGGAGGAGTAGTTGCCCATGGTAATGCTAGGTAACTCGATGTTGGTGAAGGTGGATAAGGCAGACGAGGACGATCAAAGAGGATGAGGAAGGGCGTCGGCCAGCCTCGCGAAGCGCCACTCGGTCAAGCTCACTGCCATCGTCTACCAACTATAAGATAGTCTAACTGGCAGTGCTAGTCAGCCTTGCCTTACCTTGCTCTGCGGACTAGCCTTTCATTCCTCGTGCCTTTAGTTGGCACTAGGATGCCTTTCGTGACTGGTGAAGCTGCGGCCATTCTCTTGCTGTGTGTATTTGTGGGTATTCTTGGTCCGATCTGTTATGCTATTTTAGCAGGGACTTCTGGACTGCTTAGGGTAGCTGATAAAGGATTTTTTAATATTGATATTAATGATACTTCATGTTTCAGGTCTAATTAAAATCCTCGTTTATCAATGGCCGCTTTCTCACCTCCCTCTTCAGCTGATTGTCGACTCTCTCTCTGGATGTAAAAAATTATCTGGACGCTAAATACGGTCCTGCTCAAAGGCTGTAATTGTAGGAAAGCTCTGTGCTGCTTGTGATAGTTTCAGTGACTTTTAGTTGCTACCGTGAGGACGTGGATGATTTTTTATTATTTAAGGATCCAGCAGTCACTGGGAAATGTCACTGTGTTCTATTGAACTCGCTATTGGCATTAGGCTTTTCGTTGAGCTGTTTTGGTGGCGGTTTTCTTTTATTCTTGTATGGCGCACTGACCTCCTGAACTGCATCTACTTGCGGTAGATACCGACGTACGGGATGAAATAGAATTAAAGGGAGAGAGAGAGAGTCTGTGTCAAGTGTCGAGGGGCATTGGCAAAGACTCAGGGCCAAATAGATCGCGAGAGAGAAAGGAAGAGATGGGGACGAAGAGATGAGAATAAAAAATTGGAGGAAAAAAGAAATGTATTAACGCCAAATGGCGCTATGCCAGGGGACTATCTTTACACGGGGAAACTAGTTATAGAGCGAGCAAGGAGTACCACCGATTAATGGCCGAGTGTCTTCGATTAATTCATTAAGCAAAAACTCGTGAGGTGGCGTCAGCGTATTTTTAATTTTAATTTTAAATTTACTATTTTATTTTACTATTTTTCTATTTTAAATTTTAATCTTATTTTAATTTAGATTTTCATAATGTAATTTGAATTGCGCGCGCTTTTTTTTTATATTAACATCGCCTGGCTTATATGCTCTCGTTATCGATCGATGACTCGTGGTTCGGTCAAAGCGTCTCTTTGATTATGACGAAATTATATTATTTGTTTTTCCCACTTGGAAATTGCCAATTAACAACTTCGCATCTAGTCTGTTTCATGTTAACTGGACGCCGTTTCTAAATCGTTATTACGCACCCGACAAAGTCGTCGGAGAGACGCGGCCCGTTTTCGCTATCGCTAAATAGTTATACACTTATTATTTACAGCCACTCCCGATCTCCTCGGGCGTTATTAATGCATTCCCATAAGTAAGAGGATGATAACTTCCTGCCGGTGACTTTCACGAGAGCTACCGGACGCGAGCTTAGTCGATTCGTAAAAACTCGTCCTACGGACTTCTCTCGTTTTCGAAAGGGTAATCGATTTGGGTTATAATAGCCGTCATAACGGAAATAATTTCCATTCCGTAGGAAATAACGTATCCGCCATTCGTATACTTTCGATATTGAAAATTTTACCTGAAATAAATACACTGTCGACGCTAATAAGAGCGAAGAGATTTTGGGATTTTTTATTTTTTAAGAAATTCACCAATGTCCAAGTTTGAATTTTCCCGCTTTTTTTCAAACGTAACGGTTTTTCAATCTCAAGCTACACACTTAACTGCCAGAGCCGCTAAATCCTCCGGAGATAAGTCTTGACTGATGCTTTTAGCTTCGTTTCTACATATCGTATGTTTCTTTCGTTTTTTTTTTTTTCATTCCTTTGTTCACCCAAAACCAAAGATTACCTCAATCTACATAGATAGCGCTAGTGGTCGTGTTTTAACGATCGACGCTCCGCGATCTACTGCCGTAGTCGCTGGGTGAGAACGCACGTTAAACCATGCGAGAATTGTCGGATTCCAGTTGATCCGCGGACGAATTATTCTAGCGTGAAGATTCATCGATTTACGTTTTATCCTTGCTTTCGCTCTGGTCGCTCGTCTTTCTTCTTTTTATCATTCGCGTTTCCTCAGCTAGACGTACTTTGTTACGTTGTGGACGTTGATCGTTTAATAATGATAAATAAAATGTACGTCATATAATTTTTATTCATTCTTTTTTTTTTTTAATAAACCTGTTCCAAAGGCACTACGGTGTAAAGGTGCATACGCATGTGTATGTTGGGATCTGTCAGTCTCTAATTCCCACTTTGCGAAAGAAATAGCGTAATCGAGATAAAAACTATCGATACTCTAAAAAACAGTGACGCAGTGGCTGCTACAGGGACAGCAGGTAAACTTTTTGAGACTGACTGTGCTCAGTGGTAAAACTTTTACGACTCTTACGATACTTGTCCCCGAAAGATTTGTCGCGCGTAGCTCTTTTTTACATTACGAGAAAAAAGCACGTGTCGATCTATTTAAATTTTACATATACGATCAAAGCGAGTTCGGCGACCCGGCAGAGAAATCGAATGCAAATTAATCACGATGACCATTCGCCAATTAAATGGCATCTTAAAATGAATTCCCGAATGTAATTTACGAAATCGGTTAAAACCCGGCGAAGAGAGGGAATAAAAAAACTTGCTTTTTTTCGCAAAAATTAAAAAATCGGATAACGCTGTAAGATCGAGGCGTTTCTTCACTGATAATAAATACGGATAACCGTTCTGCTGCAATCAACGCATTGCGAAAAAATGTCCAAAATATCACGCGTTAATTTAAAAAAATTTCACAATGCAAATTTTTTCTATATTTCGACACGAATTTGGAAAAAAAAATTTTTCGAGTCAAACACAAAATCGTTATTCCTCTTATCGCACCTCGTTCGGGTCGTACTCGAGTGTTCCAATGATACCGGATGCGTTCGTCGGTCGTTAATGAATTATCTCAATCGCTGGGTTCGTTCGTAAAACTGTTGTGTAAAATCAGCCAAAGCCAGAAGCTCAGCCCCCGTATGGAGTTAGCAAACAAATCGCTTAATTCTCGGGCGCCCTCCGTTGCGACTATGTAAATTTAATAACGCCAAGTTAGCGTGGGTGCACTTCATGAGAGACAGTGTTGTACATGCGCTGGCTACATTATGCATACGTATTGTGTACACCTGTTGCCCCAAATCATGGACGGGAATCCGTTCGCTACTCTCTCTCTGTCTTTCACTCCCCTTCTGCTCCTTATCGCTGCCCCACTCCGTCCCTTTTAAAGGTCGTGCTCGACTACGTTGAGAAAAGGGGTGCAGGTGCGACAAAGAGAGAAGATACCGAAGAACAGCTGTAAGTCGAAGGGAAAAGGAGAAACAGAATAAAATTAAAAAAATTACGAGCAAAACTTGAGGCACGCACGTCGGATGAGATTTTTTTGGAAAAAATAATTCAAAACGCTCAAAATTATTCTTTGACATTAATTTTGCAAATTTTGCCTCAATATTCGGAAACTAAGTAAAATTTCAATTCTTTCAGGTGTCGCGGTCCACTTCCGTGATTTTGGAATGGATGCTGGTCCAAATTGTAAATATTAGTCTGCTCATAATTTCAGTCAATTTTTTTCTATTAGTATATACACGCGTTCACAGCTTCTTTGCATAACGGATTAAATATGCGAATGGATTATTTATGGATTTTTCGAATATATATATATACTAAATGCATGTTTCTGGGTTCTCTCAATTAGCATAAGATCGAATTGCCCACGTGGCGCCAACGGGTATTCCATTCTTTACAGGTGGAATTACTACGTACCGATTCTATCTCGTACAGTCGATTCAAGCTAATTCGGAGACACGATAAATAACATTGGGAAGTAGGTATGGAAGTCATTGGTCGATATCACTCGTTATCGCATATTAAAAAATTATATAAAATATTTTCACGCTCTTAAAACTTATTTTATAATTAAGAAATTTCGCGGTATACACCATTCACAGTTTCAGTCGTTATCAGCAATTATCAGTATACACGTATACGTACTTAAAGAGTCGTGTTATTTAAATCGGGAATAAAAGAAAAGTTGTAAGAATAAAGTTACCTAAAAATAAAAATATTACGATTAACAAACATAAAGAGACTTCTCCTCGTGTATATTAAATTTCACCATCGCCTGTAAATTGGCCAAATTGATTAACCGAAATTATTTCTCTTACGTGTGCGTAATTTTAATGCACACCAAATTTTATGTACACTTTATAGCGCTCTTAATGCATTTTACACGTGAACGTGTGTATAACGGGTATCACAGTACCATGGTAATGACGTCATATTAAGAGTGTCATCAAGCAGCTGATTATTCGTCGCCAATAAATTCACGTGTGTAGGACGTTGCGTAACACGGTAGATCGCAGAGATTTTATTTTTCCTATACCATTCCGTAGACACGACCAACGCAATCGTACAAGGCTGCACGAACCCAAAGTGCCAGCTGAAGTTAGCCGGGCCCATTTGATTTCTAAACAGCAGCCAACTTCAGGTGGCTCCAGTCGTAGCGAATAGCTTCTGTGTACATCGAAATGCAGTATTTTCGTTAAGTTTGCTCGAATATGAAACTGCACTCAGCTTTACCATACACACATATCTATAGATATGAGAAAATATTGAGTTTCCTGTAACAAGAACCGCCAAAACGAAGCCCGAAGGATACACACGTTATCCGCCAGACGTACGTTCCGTAAGAATTTTAGCAGAGCAGAAATAACGCTTTCACTCGAATCCGCCTTTATTCCGTATACGGTGTAAATAAACTTTTCAATCGAAGTTAGCACGTTCAATTAGCACAGCAATTTTTTATTTCGACCTGGGTTCTCAGCGAGTCCAGTGTATTTTCCTAAACCACAAATGGCATTTCAATGTTAACTATTATAATTGGCGGATCGATCCAGTGAATATTTTGAAAATTGGCAATTTCAAATGTTTCACTATTAAATATACATTTCAATGAAAATAACTCTTAACAGCTTATAAAAAGTATATATATATTTAAAAAAATTCATCAACGCTACCTTTAATTTTTTTTTTATTTTCTGCAGGTTATACTCATCCTAGAAAGAAGAGTGCCAGTGGTTCTGGCAGGTTCAACGTCCTCGACGTGGCACGTCGGGCACCGTTCTACTACTATATATTCTCTACTATGCCCAGCATATTGGGTCCTACCGAATGTCGAACGTCGAATTCCGAACGCAGAACGCTTGGACCAAAGCAGCCTAGTTGGTATATATGTCTATATATATACAGAGGAATACAATGCATAAGCCAAGCACAGCCAGTGCGCAGGAACGGCACGAAGTACCAAGGACTAGGTCTCTAGTGTATTGAGTGAAATTATTATTTTTTTCTAGCCGGTACACATGTATACTAATCCACGTAGTACGAGCTACGAGATTGGAAGGAGCCCGTCGTATGTCGACACTTTGATTGGAGGGCCGAAAACTTCTTAAAGAGGAATTTCTTTTCTTTTTCTTTCTTCTTCGATGATCTCTTTCGCTCTCTCTCTTTTTCTCATGCACATTACAATACCTCTTTCTCTTGTACAAGATACATCTAGTTATTTGTGGCTTGCTTGTGTTGCCTGCTTGCTCCTCTAGGAACGGGACGTTAACTTGGGTAACACTCCCTCCCCTCCTTCCTCCTCCTTATCCTCCTCCTATCGCACCTGGGGCGCACAAAAGCCTCCTAGTGCTCGTGGTGGTCATGGTGAGTTAGCGCTTAGAGGGACTGACGGTTTCTTATTGTCCCACTTGTAATGACGCGCTGCCACTATATATGCTTCCAGCATAGACTTATTTATTATAGTAGAGACGGTGGGAGGGGGAGAGATTGTCAGCGTGTAATATGGTAGGAATACTCAGCGTTGAAAAAAAAAAAGTAGATTAGGGTAGTCGGAGTCATTAGTATGTCACCTTTGATTGGCACGATTTTGTATCCGTTGGCGAGAAGGTTAATTTTTTTGAAATTATTTTATACATCAAGTATTAATTAAGAGCGAGTCAATTAGGCACGTAAAGATATATTAACGAAGCTAGTTTAACGTTAAAGTGGAATTAGCAAATTGAATTTTGGCGGGTTATTCGTACCGTCCTAGATTTCAAATAGTACGGGGAATCCCCGTGGAGATCCGTTAGACGAGGAGTATACGAACTTGGCGCACCGGGTGTAGCGTGAAGTAAAAATGTAAAATTAGGTCGTCGCGTGAATTATTTGGGTAAAATAATTTGTGTATCTTTGCACGAGTCTGTTTAGTCTTGAAGTTTCAGTAGGTATGGTGGCTCGCGACAAAAGAGTTTAATGAGAAAAATAAGCGAGTCAAGACCGATGAGTTTGAATAGACGATAAACCAACAGGTCTTATTATAAGGTGGCGCCACGTCGCTTTATTGCCTGAACTGTTACGCCGGGAGTCGCAGTCAGTCGCAGGGAAGTCAAGAAGTCAGGCAACCAAGAGGAGGACTGCCAGTCAGGCCAGTGAAGCAGCCAGGCACGTGGTTGGCGGCGCGCTGCTGTCGGTCGGGTAAAATGAAAAGTGAAAGAAACGAAAGCACCAGAAAAGGTTTTCATCTTGTTGTTGGTCGTTTATTTTACAGGCAAATAAAGAAGCGCGCATAGCATTAACGGCTTCGGTAGTCAACGGCGGGAGGAAGTGAAGGTTGAAAGACGAAGCGGGGGAATCCCCGTTCGCTATGTGTGTTTCAAACCGAAGACCGTTTACCATTGGTCACGTGACCCCGTATACCTGTTAGCAGTCTTTACGAGCCCCGAAGACTTCGTAATTTCTTTTTCTTTGTTCGTTCATTCATTCTTGACTAGGTTATCTTTTTATAGGAATAATATCGTATGGGTATCTATATATAATATGTGTATTATATGATTTTATACCATCCAGTACCACGTAATATACTCTTTGACTGATTTATTTTATTTTAGTATTGTGTTATCTCACCGACACTTCTTTCTCTTTGTTTTCATTTATTTTCTTGTTTTTACCTCGAACTGACCTTCTTCAATTTAAAAATTTTTTTTTCTATTCTTCTCCCTCTCTCGCTCCTTACTTACTCCATTTCTCGTCTCCTCTTTCCTGCTCAACGATCCTGCCACCGTATCGGGCCTTTGATCCTCTTCTTGGAAATCTTCACGTGTATTATCTAGCTAATACCTCTTACGCATCGGATAACGGATCGGTTGGGTTTCTGTACGGAGATTGAGGAACGGCGCTATTTTTAAGAGAGCATTCGGAGGTACATACTGATATTGATCTATATGAGGAATTGATTTTAACGGATTTTACTTCTTTTTTTTTGAGATATTTTATTTTTAATTTTTTTGCAGTTATCCGATGCACTACAAGTGCATTTTAGTACAGTTTTGAAATTTGCAATGAAAATACTTTTTTATCCATATTGCATAATTTATTCGCCAATCGCGAACACGGTCCCTTGTCCATGTACGGAAGAACAATTTAATTGGAACTCAATTATCAATTCAGAGGATATACAATTACTTAATTCTAAATATACCCAGTGATCCGTATTAACGATCGACTGCTCATCATATCGGCCTGCCTTGAATATGTAATCGAATTGATTTGAAGATTTTTTTCAAAATTTCTTCAACTTCTCGGATCGAGCGAGGAAGTATAGCTCGATCTCCTTGACCCCCCCCGTATCAAGATTCTCCCTAAAATTGTGTCACGGTTATGAGTATACTGCCACCTACATTAATTACCCCAAAATAAAAACACCCCCTTTGACTCCAAACCAAAAATTTCCCCAAAAAAACCAAATTGCCCATCGATACCAAACGACTACACCCCGTATATAAACTCCAACCAGTCCCCACCACCCGACCAAGACCATCAAGATTAAGTCCGTTCATCCTTCTGATCGCTTCAGTTCGGTCCAACCGTGTCGATCCCAAGACGTTGAAAAAAAAATGAAGCAACCCATAGCAACAGTGATCCTAGCACAGGAAAATCGTGCCCGTTCGGGTAATATTTGAGATCGTAGTAGATGCCGAGCGCGGTAGCAAAACGCAATCTGAATAGTAATTAAGGATTCGGTTAACGCTCCCAGAGTGCAGAACGCAACCCAATTTAAACATACAAAAGTGTAAGGTAGGGTTAACGCGTGTGGAGGTGGATCGAGGGGGAGTCGGACTGTCCATGGGGAGCTGTGTCGGGTGTCCATGATCATGCGAGGACGTTGCCGGATGGACCAGTGTGCCTCACGGACACAGAGAGAATGGGACCAGTGTGGCCTGCAAGAGGGGGATGTACCACGGAGTACCAAGGGCTGAAGGAAGGGGTCACTCCGATGAAGGAAGGGCCCATAGCAAGGGGAGTTTGGCAGTGGGAGGGGGCGGGGGGAGGGGGTCATGACGGACCACTAGTATTCTGCGATGGGGTGGGTTCGGGGCGCAGCGGCACAGCTCCAAAACATAGTGGGGGCCACACGGAGAAATCTATTCAAGGAGTAGTGGGGCAAATAACACTGGTAGGGGCTCTAGATGGTACGTCGGACGTGGTTGGGAAGTAGGGGTAAAGGGAATTCCTATGCACGTACCCCTTTCCCATGAGGTGCCAGGCACCGACCCCCCCCCCCCCTGCCCCACCGTCGTTACCACCACCAGGGTGGTGCCGCTACTGCCAGCGAACCCAGCGCTCTACTCCGTTTTGAGACAGGCACCCGGTGGAAGGGGTCAATTCTTGTTTGGGGCGGGGTGGGGCTGCTCGGGGGAGCGCTGGGGTGGGGTCCGCTCCTGGGTGGGGGAACCGCCGGGAGAGACGGGTGAGCTTCGTCGAGCAAAAGACAAGAAAAAATAAAAAGTCCAGTAGCCAATAGGAGGTGGATCCAGAGTGCAGGCGGGAAGATCCGACAACGTCGCGGACAGAGTTTTTGTTTACAGCGAGGAGAACGCGTATCTGGCTGCTCCTGCTGCGGTTGGATCCTCAGCGACTGTACTATGCCCACTACGTATCTTGCTCGCGCGCCACTGCTAACCTTACTGGCGTAAGATTGGCTGTTGCCGCGGTCAGTGGGATCTTGGCAGGGAGCTAATATTAACGTGGATAACTTTACGGTCGGCACTTTTTAAACGGTCGTCTGTGCATTCACGATACTCTCGTTCGCGCCTGTTTCTTCGAGCACTTTTTCTTTTGCGATCGACTGTACACTTCTGTCTGGCCATTTTTACCTAGCTGTCCACACACACGATTTTTTGGTCTCTGTAGTGCCAATGGGGTTGGGGTATCTCGCAAGGTGGATGCAACGAATTATTTTTGTTGCGTAACACGGTCTGCAAGGGGACTTATCGAAATTTTTTGGTTATGTCTGGTATTTGGGTATACTTTGGGATTACTTCGTTTCTATCGAGTTCGTTGATGTTTTTTTACTTTCTCGTGTAGTAAGTACAGACTTATGGACTTATGGATTTTGAGTACGAAATTGGACAAGATATGGCCAATTCGCTCGAGTCACTGTCAAGGATCCTCTTTAGTTCGTCAGTGGTACCAATATCGGATCTTTCTTGTATCGTTCTGCGAATGGCTGGGGACGTGTATATAGACTGAGTCAAGTTGGTGAAACGGACTTTTCATGTTCTACCTAATACGACAATGCATACCTGTATTTATCCTTGCGTCTCTGACTGCCCCTTATCGCCGAGCACCGCTGGCAAAATGCGGTTATAAAACCGGGCAAGCGTCGCGGCGCTCGTATAGGCGCGAATCTTTCGCAGACGAATACGAACAAGCCGGTCGAGGCCACGGCGAAATTTATATTAGGCCCATTACGAAAGCGTTATACAGGTGGACTATAAATTTATTTTACAAAAAAAAACGTCATACAGGTGGGTCTCAGAAAAATAGTTTTTTAGCATTTTCATACTCTTGAGGGGGGGAACGAGGTTCTATAATTATCATATCGTACCTTACGGTTGAATTACGCAACATTTATTTCGTTATCAAAGTATCAATCTTTCTGAATACTCACTAATTTTGTATAAACTTGATAATTTTAATTTTTGAAAAAAAAATTTGAATTTCCCGCCTAAATTTTCGAATTCACCAAATCGTTATAGCGTTGCCAAAGGATTGGCAATGTTTTTGTCTGAAAGTATCGGCGCATCGATACCAGTCACCGTGTATGCACAGGGATACTTATACAAGGAGGGTAAATATTTAAATGCACTTTTGCACCGTGTATTCTCACGAAGAAGTCCTTACTCCTTCGGGCCCGATGCTTTGCTCGCATAAACTTACTTATCGGCCGACGTTTTGTCTTGCTTCGTTTCTCGTCGCGTGCAACAAGACGGAAAGTAGATATAACGCACGCGCTGTACACGCAGTTGAGATTCATGAAGTGTCTCTTTCAATGGCACTGGAAAGAGTAAAGGGGCTGACACACACGTAACTTTAACTCGGTCGGTAACTGCTGCCTGCACGCACTTTACAAACAATATGACTTTCCGTAAGAGTGGATTTTAATTTACGTAATTCTGTATTTTTTTAGTATTTACCAAGTATTTCCATTAAAAATAAATCATCGAGCATTGTTCGCTATCTCAGAGCCATTATTTTTATTTAACTGCCACATTCGGCAAATCTAAGCATAAGTGTCTCGTACCGCGAAACGAATCGGTACCGATAAGAATATTTTACAACCATTATATGCTTACTGGTAAGATTTTTATTCTTGAATTTTTTTCCTTCAGTTTTTACTGGCTTATTTTTTGCATTTGGCAAATTTGTCGATGATCTTCGAATTTTGCGAATTTTTATTGGTGACTCTGACTGTACTGGGTGACTGAAATTTGGGAGGGGTAAAAATATTGAGTTTTTTTTCGTCTTGTCAGTGCTCGCGACGATTTTGTATTTTTGGAAGTGTCGTTGAATTTGGTTTTTTTAAAAATATTGTTGACGTACTAATTAAATTTGTATCGCCGCAAATACTAATGAACTTTGATGGAGATGCAGGTTATATATATTTTTATAACCTCGACACGCGATGCTGGACGATAAAGTATGGATGCCACAATTTCGTTGATTAGAAGCTAATTGGATTGGTGACCAATGTTTTTGACCGCGACCACGAAGAGAATACAGGAGTGCCAATCTGATGGAACAGTAATTTGAACTTGTAACGTGACCCAAGAAATTTCGCAAATTTACCATTCGGGAACTATTAATAATTTCATTATAACGAATGAATCTGATTTACAAAATTATATTTACCCAATCGTTATCTTAACTGCACTGTTTTCGTTATACCTTTCGTAGTAATTGCGATAACGATTTGAACTTTTTGCACAGCCACTATTACTTTTCTCTTGAGGATAAATAAGGATCGAAGGACTCGAGTCGTCGAATACAAAAAAACAAAAACTTATTTTTTTGACCGAAATTCAGGACATCCGATCCTTTTTTTCGTTACTCTTGATGAGCTAACGTCACGCAAATTAAATTTTCGCAGAATCGATTTTTCGATTATACACATCGGCCAAGGTCGTATTACGAAACTGCCTCGCATAACCAGCGTATTATTTGATAACCAAAAAAATTCAAATTGTAATGGAAAAAAACAAATTCCCATAAATCCCTGTCTGATTGACAATACACAAACTTTTGTATCGATTAAAATGTTGGATAAAAAAAATTTCAAAATTCACGTGAGCCAATCGTGCCTCTCGTATTCATGCACTTCGCATGAAACATCTCGATCACGAGATGATTATATGCTACTTTTATTTTTCTTATCGTGTCAAAGTTCAAAGAAGATTATCGAAATTCCAAAAGATATAAAAATTCTCGAATTCGGTAATTACGTTTATCGCGTACAATTTTTTTTCCACGAATACCTGAAAGTGCATTAAAAAAGTTTTTCGTCGCTTCCCGTTACAATTAATATTTATCTTCGATCCGCTACCTGCGTAATTACTTTGATTACGCAACAGGTAAAACAGGTTTGAAAAAAAAAAGCGACAAGACTCCAAGTGATAATGACAAATAACACAAAAATTATGCATCACGCGTAACGTCCCTAATTAATGTCACACCCTCTATAATTTATGAAAATTCTCCACGACCACAAGCGTGACCCATAATTTCCTAGGATTCAGCGGAAGAGGAGCGAAAGGAGAAAATAAATACTTAGGAACACACACACACATATATATATATTGTCTATAAACAGACACATATACATATATACATTACGTAAGACAAGAGACCACTTATGTATCACAAGCACGATAGCTCAAGGCATAAATACAAATTTCCTTAGTATTATTTCTTCATATTTTTTCTTCCACCTGTACTTTTTGTTCTCCCATTTTTTTAGGTTCCAAAATTCCTCTTACGTCCATCATAAATGCCGAACGACACACGTGTCTTTTCTACGGACTTTTAAAAATATTTTCTTCCCATCCTGTACCACAAAATTGCCAATCGGAAACACTCGGCCATTTCCGTCCAGATTCCCGTCCAGACTTTCCATCCAGATCCCCGTTCATTCATAATTTCCCGCACCAATTTCCGATATCTTCTCCATAATTATCCAGTAATTATTTTATTTCCAAAATCTTATCAAGCTTCGCCATTTTTTTCGAATTTTTAATTTCCACCCTTATCCCCGTTTAGCTCTTTCTCGTCGTCGGTCAAATATACAAATGGACCAGACCAAAAAAAATTTCAGACTCGCAACCTTAAAATTGTCCTGAATTTTCATCTCTTCAATTTTCATACACGTTTCTAAGTTTTCGACAAAATTTTATAAAGTCTACTGTAACACCCTCGTGTATTACTTATTTACCCTTCCTATTATCAAGTGCCGATTACACTTTGATGTGGTACTTCTTGAGACCAGAACAAAATTATACATCAACCGTGTCAGCTTTGAGGTGAATTTTGCAATTTAAAAACTGACACTTGACTCATCTCAAAAATAACCTACATTATTTATCAAAGGCAATACCGATATTCCCATAGCCGTAAGCTCAGCCGTAAAAAAAAATACCCAACTGCGAAACCAATTATAAAAATATGAAATTCCGAATACAAGTAATTTTCGAAAAATTCTTATCAGTCAAAAAAAATGGTTTATCATTCGTATCGGATGTATCTTAAAATTTCCATATATACATATATATACAATCATAAAATCAGTAATCAGTAGCGGTACCAAGAGCATTACGTAGTTGGTAGTACTGGTAGCGGCAGGAGCATAGTAAAGCTGCGGTTTCCACTTTTTCCTCGTTTCCAGCATCCCTTGAGTACGCCACCTCTTTTTCACCCCTTTGCATCCCTTTGGCTCCCTTGACTTCCCTTTACCCTTTGCCCTTTACCGATTCTCCTGACCCCCTTGCCCAGCCCCCGTTGCACCCCCATCGCCCCCCTCCCCCCCTCTCACTACCCAGCACTCTGTAAAGCTCTCCAACGCCGGCACCTAGCTAAGTAGATATAGCCCGGAGCTGCACGACCTGTCGCGGGAATGTGTGCGTATAGATTTACTTCGCGGCTCCAATCAATAACGAAAAAGGTCAGGAATACCCGGTTACAACTCCGAGAGAATGTTTTACTAGAATTTTATTTATTCGCGAACTGGAAGTTACGAAAATTTCATCGGTTTTCGGAACGCCGTACGTCGTTGGAACGACGGGAGACAGGTGCTTAGGTCAATTCGCAAAAGAGGGACGAACGGGGTGAAATAAAAATTTTTTTTTCGATTTTGATTTCTCAGTGGCGCCAATATATTATTTTCATGCAAACGTGTATCGTTGGACTCGAAGGTTGGAGGGGGAAAAAAATTAAAAATCGGTTACCATGGAAACTGATATCTAGGATCAACCCTTTCCGTAACAAGGAGACTGTATAATCCTTATCCGAGCCTTGACAGATGGGAACCACTGTGCTAAACAATCATTCTCGTACATGGTCTAGCCCGTAGCGGAGAACATTTTGCAATTTGCAACGAGTAAAAGTGCCTTGGGTTCCCAAATCTTTTTTTTCTCTCCCTCTCGAGGAGAATTAATCGATTTACGACTACAGTGACAATCGGAGTTGAAGTTGGGTTTGGTAGATGGGAAGGTGGGTGGGCAGATAGAACAGGAAGGAAGATAGGAAGGTAGGCAGACACTTGATCGGCTTCTCTCTCTCTCTCTCTCTCTCTCTCTCTCGCTGTCTACGTACAGTTATATTGGTACAGATCGAACGATCGTGACAAAATAATTTTTTTTAAAGAAATTTTTTTGGCCCTTCACGACGTTCGCGGTGTATAGGTTTGGGGTAAAAAATGGAAAAAAAAATTACACAAAAATTGAAGCTTCAGGACGCTGGTGCATACCGCAGCATCCCTATGGGTTTACATCATATATCCCACAGTGCATATGTGCAATTAGCAGCGCGAAAAGGACCCGAGTCCGATTCTGACTATTCGGCTGTAAAACTGTAGGACTGTAGAACCTACCCGGTACACCAGGTAGATGTACGCGAAATGCTTTGATCGGCTGTACCACCTACCCGGCAACTGATCTCTGGATGCAGGGGTGCGGATTTCGTTTGTCGGTGAGCGTCGACCAATCCGAAAAACGTTCTGGACGTTTTCGCGATGCCTGCCATTCGTAGGTAGATACGTAGCCGGACGCGGCGAGGAAGAGGAGGGGTCGGGCGTGAGGAGGGTAGAAATAGGTAGTCGAACTTCGCTGCAGGCATTGGAAAAAAAAGGCGCTTCTCTCTCGTCAGCCTTGCTGGGATTTTAGTGAATTTTTCGTTTTACGTTTGTCTTTCATTAATATTCGAATGCTTACACGGTCCTGCGATCCTGCGGGACTGGGCGTTGTATTTTTATAGGTTAGGTTAGTCGGGAATATTGGCGTTAGGATATTTAATTTTTGCGGAAAAACGCTTTTCGTGGATATTTTGCATTTGTTAGGTTAGGTTGATTCGTGGTTAAAATTAACATTCGATAAGGTAATTTTGTGAGAAAATTGGATTTATTAACTTTGAGGGGGTTGGGGGGGGGCATATACTTTTTTATTTTCGTAACGCATCTATTCTTAAATTTTTTTTCAATCTTGGAATTTTGGACGCAGATAATCAAGAATTTTTATTTATTTCATTGGTACCAACTGCTAGCAGGGTAGTTTATTCCGGGTCAATTGGACTTGAATTTTTGGCAGGCAATAACACTTCCGGGACCCTTGGGCTCGCTTTCCGGGATTGCCATTCACGACGAGGGGGTTGGATTTCTAATTTAATTTTTTTTTCGGGGCAAAATTCAGCCTCGATCCCCCAACAACGATTTATTTTTTTTTTTTTTCCAAAAATCAAATACCTACCCTCTTTCGAGAAACGTTGCTTCGCAATTTTTTATCGTTACGATAAGACGCAGTTTTACTCAGTGAAATTAATTTTTACGTTTTCTTAGGACCCGCCCTAAAGAAATTGGTCGTTTAATAAAAATCAAAAGTTTCGTTCTTAATATCTTAACACACTCTCGTATAAGGATCCGATGCTGTCTGTATCCCCTGCTATCCCACCTTTGGTATATGACGAGACTCCCCAGGGCTTTAACTATTTTCTATGGCGAGATTAAAGAAACGGATGGGGGCTAACGAGTGTTATTTTTAATTTAGGCGTGAAGTAGGTACCCGAGTCCGTGAACTGCGTTCTGTGACTCCTCACGGAAGAAAAGTCAGATTGGGTTACACGGGACCCCTTAGCTTTATTTGTGGTTCGCGTATAGTACAAAGAAAAAAAGAAAATCATTTCCCAGAGCATAAGACAATATTGTACGATGGCGTAACGCTTTTAGAAAATAGAATCATTATTTTTTTTAAATAATATATATGTCTATACGATATTAAAAACAACAGTGGCAAGTGTCCAAAAAATTAAACCGTATTCATATACGAGAAAATATTATTGATATACTGTATTCGTTTGAAAAAAAATTTCTGCATATATATTTTTTTTCAAAAATCCTATAGATGCACTTAGCAGTTAAGTGCAAGCTCGCGCGTGGACTCGCGCGATTATAAATATTAAAACACGTTTCTCGAAGCATCCATTGAGAATTCAGCGTAGGAAAAGAGGAATAGAAAAACAGGAGGAAGGAGGAGTGAGGGGTGGTGAAAAAAAAAGAAGAGAAATCCATTCGTTTTCACGATACATTTTTCCAACGTTGCCAATTACTCTGCTATAAAAGCAATGGAGATCGACAATGCTCGTAGGTTCAGATTCTTTTGTAGTTTACCGAGTGTTTTCCTATATACATTTTTTTTTGGAAATTCAATGCGCAACTTTCGGATGATATTCGGTTAAATGAATTGGACGAAAGAAGAAGCAATTGAAAGAATGAAAAATTCGACCGTTGAAGATTCGCCCCGAGTGCCATCGGACACGGGAATGACGTGGGACGAGTATAATGAGGAAGTTGAAGAAAATAAGTGTTGACGTAAGTTGATTTATTATATTTGACAGTCATTGCGCTGCGCGCGTCAATCCCAGGAAATCCGGATGGACCGCAAGCTTCTTCGCTTCCGGTTAAGCTTGAGCTTGTTTTCGTCTGATTTTACCATTTTTTTTCTCTACTTTCCCTCTTCCTTCTTTTGCTACGTTTCCTATCTTTTTTTTTCATTCTTTTTCAGGTATCAATGGAACGACGACTCCGTCAACGAGACGTTTCTTTTGGGCGGCATGGAAGCCTTTAGAAATAAATCGGGGAATGCAACGCGCCAAGGCGCAGTCGAGTTCGGTTATATTTAGTTTATAGGTTAGGTTCGTTGCCGCTGATGCAGCGCGTGGTTCCGGTGCATCCTCTTGGACGTCTTCGTGAAGACGACTTCCCATTCTCGAGCGAGAAGAAATAAAGACGAGTATATTTTTTTTAATTTCTCTTTTCTTAAATTAACAAGCTCTAACATAATACTTGTTTATTGCACAGTCACATAATTGGAATGGCTCCTCGTAGCTACTGGAAATTTTATGCATCCATTTCCTCCGCGTTACGAAACACGATTCTTGTGGGTTTTGTTGCTTTTCACGGTTATAAGGACACAAGGTTTCGTCGGCATTGAACTGACGTCAGAAAATTACGAATCGGGTAACTCTCCGAAGACAAATAACAATTTTAAAGCAGCTTGTTTGCGCGGGATTTTCAAATTGCTTATTCGCATAATGATATTACTTGTTGTTCCATGGCAGTGGGTCGACGTTCATTGGAAAAATTCAATTTTTAACTACCAGTCGATACTGACAGCTGTCACGGGGTCAATTGGTTCCGAATTATAAAAAAAAAATTTTTGAGTTTTCGGTGTCCATTGGCAAACCGTCAAAGTGATTGGTCGATCGAGGATTCTTAAAGTTTTATATACGCTGTGAGCGGGAGTGAGACGGACTTATGGAGATTTAGCTGGGTACGAGAAGGACAGATATACGTCTAACCCGAATCTGGGTAGAACTCTTTCATAAATTGGTTGCACTACGTATGGATTTTGGAACAGTTTTAAATTCTAAATTTTTTTTCTTGATCTCGAGAAATGATTCTAGAAGGTATATAGGGTGAAACAAGAGTTCTGTTGTACTTGTGACAAAAATTTTGGAAAAAAATTCTTAAGTACACATTTTTATCTAATCTATATGGCATCTATAAATTCACATGAACATCATATATATAACGAATACCCATTAACAGCTCCCAAGAGTGTAAATTGTACGTCATTAATCGTTACGGGAGCGTCGCTTATCGTGGGAGCCGACGACCCTTTCAAAGAATTAACCGTTGTACAAACAACCCTCGGGATAGGGTGTTTCCTCCCTTGGTTCACCGTAGTGGCATTTACACACAACGGGGTGACAAATACATAAACAGCCCACTCAAATAGTTATACGCAAGAGTACTACATCAGTAATTGTTAGAGATACAGTTTGAAAAAAAAATTTCTTCCCATTCACCTCACGTCAAACTGAAAATTTCTATGAAATTATTTCGATCCCGAGTGGTCTGAAACTTGAAAAAAAAATCCAAGTTCAAAAAAGCATCTGTATAATCATCGTCGAGTAGGCCTGGTCGGCGAGTGAAAAAATCCCGCCAATTTAAGCGCATCTCCCTAACCTGTCGCGACGATTCTCTAAAATTGTCTCCGTGGTGCACGTGGCACGGCGTCCCGGCGCCACGCATCATTGTGGACCCGCGTTTAGGTTGGGGCTCGCAGCAACCAACGTTGAAAACAAATTTAAACGAGGCTTGCGTCGAACGTAACCTATTCCGCGCGAAGGCACACGCACAGAATGCGTGGCTGTGCGGAGCGTCCCGACACGTAGTTCAGTAGTGGGGGCAGCACTGTCTTCGGTCCGTCCGTCAGGAAAGGGAGAGAAACAAAGCCAAGCGCATTGCCACGTAGCTCGAGCGGGACAAAGACAGTCAGACGGGATCACGTGACTCGGTCCAAGGAGTGGGGCGCGGCCGAAGCTGATTGGCTCGCGGCGGGCCTTGGCGGTGGGGAGAAAGGGGATTCCCAGTCTTGGCGGGGGAAGATGTCATCAACCTCAGAGAATCGTCCGCGCCACACGATGACTAACTGTGCAAAGTTTAAGCTTCTCTTTACAGCGCCTACTGGCCATTCCGTGGTACTAGCGATGGCTCTGCCCTCTTTGACACAGACGCGCAATTAACACCAACGCCCCGTCGCTGACTCGGCGTCATTCTTTTCCTATTGATAACTTTGCGCCCCCGTACGACGCGCATGGACGCGCGGTCGCTGGTTGCAAACGCGTCCCGCTTTGTAAAGGAGAGCGGATAGCATTGACGTCCTTCGACGATTAGTCTCTTAACTACATCCTTTTTCTTTTATTATTTCTTTTATTCTTATTCTACTTCACTCCTTTTCTTTCTTCCTCCACCTATATCTCCTAACGCCGTAGTCACTACTCGGAGTCGTCGCTCTCTTTCTTCTCTTTGGTCTTAAGCGTTTTTCTTTGCACGGTATTACGCGAGACTCTACCCCAAGGAACTACGTAAACGATGTGTAAACGGGAGTACTTTTTTTTTGGCCTCGTGCGTATATAGGTATATGAGTTTGGACGAGGAGACAGCAATTTCTAAGTGCGCACGGGTTGGGAGAATTTCATGTATTTTTATATGATCTATCGGGATATTATTTTTCAAATTTCAAATCTTATTACCCCCACCTCCTGGCCAGCTGATGAATTTCTATCGACCTTTTATTTTACCTCGCGACGAGACTCCTCATCGGCGCGACCTGGTAACGAGGAGCTTTTTCAAGTCGCGATATTCAACCGGTTTTCCTCTTTTTACGAACCCCTCGCCACTTATATTCAGTTTTCGTAATCACGGACCACGAATATTCGTAATCGCGAGGGAGAAAATTTCAGCAGTACCTAGTCTCTTTGACACGTTTCCCTCGAGATTTTTATTAATTGCGAGAGTTCAAGGGTCGCGAATTACATTTCCATACGTTTGACACTACCCGCGAATCTCATTTGCGCAAATAACACCTTCCGTCCGTATACATCCATAAATACATATCTGTGCTTCTTATCTGATTCAAGTCAAAAGTGTTGCAGCACTTCTTGGAATTACTTCAGAAAAAAAAAAAATTACAAATCCAAGACGCATACACTACCCGTACCCACGATTAATATCCCATTAATCCAAACTCATTACTCCGTCACATCGTCGCTAGATAAAAATTCATGTCAGTTTTGATTCGTTACAGATGAAAGAAGAAAAAAAATTACAAACCTCAGCGAATTAGCCCAGAAGTGAAATGCTTTCCGGCCATTCGACAATCGCCACTCTGTTCAACATTAAAGAACGAAAGACATGCCAGTTAATGAAGGAGGCACGAGGAGCCATATAGAGAAAAGGCATTAAAAATTTCGCGTACCTACGGAGAGAGGAATAAAAAATAAAAAATAAGAGCAGCCACACAAAAAGAAAAAAAACCCCAAAACAACCAACAATCACCCACCGTTGCCACGTTCTCGCGATTCAATCGTCTCCAATCTAATGTGAATCGTGCCGGTCAACGATCTGTCGATGGAGATAAATCCGAAAATAATCAGCAAGAGATCTAAATGTAAGGAGAGAGCCTGGCATCTTGGTCCATCTTGCCAGTCGACCCCTCTCTCGCCGTTTCAACTCCTTGATCGCGACCCCCGTTCTCTCTTGTTTTTTAACTTTTCCCCTCTCCTCCTCTTGCCGCTCCCTCTCACTTTTTAACCTCCTACTAATTTTTCGACATATCTCCTTATCTTACCCCCTCGAAACTCTCTCGTATGATGAATGAACCGTAATAAAAGGTCAAGTTTAATGGGAGCGTGTCTGGCCTACTGACGCCCTCACTATTTCGCTATACTCCACGTACACTTGTATCCCCTCTATTCACCTTTTACTTTTTGCATACGTTCATTGCCAATTAATATATATATATACTGCTGTCAAATTTTTTAATGCCTTCCGGTTCTGGCAAATTTGTCCTAGCTAATTGATCAAGCATTTCGATCGGCAGGATCCTTCCGAAATTATAAATAAATAGAGCATTTCATTTTATCGATTTCACCGACCGGTGCCAATAGCGTACAAGTCATACGGAATTGTCATTAATCAATATATACATATACATGCATATGACGTTGGTATCAAATAGATACACTGTAACGGGTGTACCCATTTATATTGTATCCACTGAGATTTATGTAATCGTTCCAAATGTCTACGCGCCGCGTAGAATAAATATCGCGAGCAACGTCCCAGAGTCATTAAGGATATTTACCGTTAATGGTAATATTAATTGTGAATTCTTTCGCATCGCTGCCGCAACCCACCAACTGATTACGGTCGTTGCGCCGAAAGAAATGCCCGTCATCGGCTGATGACTTTGAGTTTACTCGCTAAATATCTGTTATTGCTGCGCGATTACACGAGAGCACTAAAGTCGACTCTTTTAACGTTTCAGAGCACATCCGGCACGAATATGGTTGTCCCTTTGAGCACGTACTGTTGTGCGAGAGAGAAAGAGAGAGGGAGAGAATTAAAGAGAGAAAAAAGAGGCGAACAATTTGAGACCATAGACGGTCCAGCTACTTAAGAATCTTTGTTTTACCTGTTTTCGTGTTTTTCTCGTAATTCTTTGGAAATTACTTCGACTTCTTAATGCCTGTTAGCGACAATGAGATTGACCGAATTAATTGCCATAAAAAATAGGCACGGATCGCCTTGGCATTAATCTTCCTGCTCGAGCGATCAGAAAGATTTTGGAAAAAAAAAAAGTAGGCGAACGTTAATTAATCGAAAATAAAATCTCGTTAGTCAAACCTGTTTAACGTCCCACGGCGGCTCTTCGTAGGCAGCCCCAGCATCCCATGCACCTGCGCGCGTATAAATATATAAGATCAGATACATGTATACATGTATAGAGAAATAATTCGCGTGACTATATTTAATGTTTTACGTAGAAATGCAGAAAAGTGACGAAACTGTAGAAAAAATGAGTCCTTTACTAAGAATCTATTTTTTTATTTTTTCAAAATTTCGAAAATCACGCTCTAGAGTAATCATTAATTACGCTGCCAACCGGCGGAATAAATTCTACGAGACATCTGTATAAGCCAGCTGGACCAAGCGCGGGATGCTGCGTGGACATCACTTATAAGTGCACTTATAGTATATACGTGCATCGAGATCAGACCAGAGGAGAGTTTGTTGATCTCGGTCGGATGCTGTGCGAGAAATAATTTTTATTAGAACTTTATCTCCGTAGGCCTTGAAATGACTCGTAAGCGTAAAACACTTCTTGAAATCTTGCCGAGACTTTTCTCATATATATATATCTCCTTTTTTAATTTCTTTTCTTGTCACACGTGGCAGAACCACCCTGCAGTCGTCTCCTGTGCGTCACGCACACGGTCCACCACGTGTGTCATACACGGATGCTGCGAGAAAGATGACAGACAGCAACGTGGTAAAAGAACAAAAAATTATTTCAACGTCAGGATGTTAAGATTTATCTCGAGAAAATTCATACAGAACGTCTTAGCGATATATTTGATGCTTCAAATCGACTTGTTCGTCCATTTTTGTCAACCTTATCAATCTTCGTAAGCGACCCGAAGAATTATCATTGAATTACGAAACAACTTGTTGTGTGTTCGTGAGAATTGTTTTCTTGGGATTTTTTTAATTCAAACAATCGACGCTCGCTGGTATAGCTAAATTTTTCTCAAAATATATAGTTTACAAAATTTTTTTTTATGTAATCACAGCTGATACCACTTGTCACAGTCGTTTACGTAATCTCGATCCGTTGAGCTGTCAGTATAATTTTATGTTTACCGAGTGTTAGGTAATTAACAAAATACATATGTGACTTTGCTCACACGTTTGTGTACGAAACTTAGTTTGGAAGTAAGTATATGTATATACATATATATATATATACAAATGTATATATGTAACATATAGCAGAAAGAAATACAAATTACAAAATTACCACCTGAGAATATATGCGAATTACGAAAAAGTATGAAATGTAAAGAAAAAAATAAAAAAATTTTTAATTGCACCGAACAAAAATCGTTCTGCCAAGGAACAAAGGTTCAAGCAAAAAAAAAGAAAAAGGGGAATCCCCCGATGTATTGGTGTTTCAATTAATTTAAATCTCTCGATTTACTTTCTCTTGGGATTGAATGACGAACCGATATGAAAATCGGCTGGACGCGTGACGTTTACGGAAATAGAATGGCGGCCATCTTTGATGTGGATGTGACTCCTCGACTTTTCAACGATTCGAAAGAAAACATGCACGTATACGTACACACATGCATAAATGCATTGGTGGGACGGAGAAGAGAAAAAGAGAGAAAGAAGAAGAAAAAAAGAAAGCCTAAAAAAGACATTAGGAGTTCAAAAACAACACTCGTTCTCGTCATTATCTTCTCGGCTCGTAACGTAACTCGGACTTACGGTTTCCTGTGACTGCAAATAATAAGAGCGTCGGCGTCGCGGCGCTCGATCTCGAATACAATTATCTCATTCGTCTGCGGTTGGCACGTTTGAAAATCGAAAAAAAAAAGACATGGAAAACAAGAAAATTAGAGACACTGTTCGCTTTGATCTCACAGAAAAATAAATTTTGTTGTACAAGAAGTTCATTTCCTCAGACTTAATTGATAGTCCGACTGTGCTAAGAAGTTTCCCAGACTTTTTTTTCAAAATTCTTATCGTAAACTTTGTTTGTAATCTGATACAAAATTGAAGTTGCGAAAAAAAATAGCACTGAATTTATCGTTGTGATGTGGCAACGTGTGGTTAATAACTAATGACATCATATCGTTAAGCGTCTGTTTTCGTACGGTATGCGTATGTGTCACCAATTGGCTCGTAACGAGTCGATAGTTCACGCTTTGCGGTTTATTAAATTTAATCGAAATTACATAGAAATTTACTCACTTTTTAAAGCAAGACTTTGCCTCACAAATAAAATCCGAGTCTGAATCGAAGTACAAAATTTGTATCGCGACTGCAAAGTGCATTAAGAGTAATATCAGATTATCTTCAACTTATTAAACTTCCTTCTTTTTCCCTTTTCTTTATTTTCCCTCATTTACGCAACTTGCATATAAAATATCCTCCGTCCTCCATGGACCAAGTGTTAATTTTCTCGCTGGCACGTTTGCTTTAAAATTCCAAAAAAAAATGTTCTAAGCATGAATGAATCTAAACGAATGATAATAATGATAAATATCATCGATCCAAAGAAAAATAAAGGGTTTCAAGTATTACCCGAAAAAGACCAAAATACAATCACCAGTCAGTCAAAAGTGATTTTTCCAATTTTGAAAAAATTTTATTCTATCTCTCTTTTCTTCGACCCTCTCTCAACGTCACTGACTAATCGTAAAACTCGCGGTCAAGGGGTCGCGCTTATTATCAAAAAGCAAATAAATACTGCCTGATACATTTTTCGGAAAGATATCATCGCCGTCACGATAATAAAATACACACGGTATATTAAGTTCATCGTATCTGCACGTATACAGAATAATACAGCATATACACTGGTTCACATTAGCACTGAACCGTTTTGCCGAGATTACACGGGATGCAGCGGCTCCTTCGTCCTAGTAATAAGATAATGTAATTGAACCCTCGAGTATGATAACAGCGGCAATGTAGATGTTCGTTATACGTTATAACGCCAAAAAATTACCCATATTAGATTGCATATGTGTTTTTCACGTTCTCGTTAACATCCTATAAAAAAATATATGAATACGTAGAAAGTGAGAAAATACATGTATTATTGAAAATTGTTAATTTTTTTTCCCCGATACATGAATATTTCAGCTCATTTTTGGGCAGTTAATTTTTGAGTTAATATTTCGAAAAATTAACGACAAATTTTTTCTTATCGTTAACTCGCGGTGTCTCCTCATTTATTTAAATCGCAACGATTAACGCATACGGACCAGACATCGAAAAGTTACTCGAGTCTGAATTGCTGCAGGAATACATTGTGAGCGGTCGGTCAAGGAATGTAATGAAGGAACGAGGGAATGTGGGAATGAGCAAAACTACCAGTTATCGAGTGGGACGGACTCAGGTGTGAAAGTAACTCGGGATTTCCTCGAGTCACAATGGCCGCCCGATGACTCGCAGCCACGATTCAATGTCAAGTAACAAACAGTCAATGTCATCCGGTCGTTATCCTAAGAGCGCAGTAAAATTTTTATTATTTTTCCTCGTCTTTGTTGCGCCATAGAATGCGCTACTGTGGTACAAGAAAAGGAAGGTATCGAGCAAAAAAGCTCCGTAATGCAAGAAACAGAAGAAAACAATATTGTATACAACAACAACAACAACAACAACGCCAAGTTCTAGAGCAATACCCAATTTCGTCTCTGCTGTCGATAACTTAAAAAGCTTTTGTACGATCAAAATCGATAATCGATCATTCGATCGGCACTTGATTCTATTTACTCCCGTACCAGACACAACAACAAAAAAGCTCCGTAAATTAAAAAAAAAAGTTTCGTAATACAAGAAACAGAAAAAACAATATTGTATGCAACAACAACAACAAGTCCTATAGAAATACCGAACTTCGTCTCTGCTATGGATAAGTTAAAAAAGTTGTGTACGATCAAAATCGATAATCGATCAACCGATCGTTACTTGATTCAATTTGTTCCCGTGCCAGACACAACAAAACTCACAGCACCGAACGGCGTCCGAACGTTTGGCTCATGATTTCCTCTCACTCAATACTAATTGAAATATCTATACCGGCACTGGTCCCAACTCCTCGTTTTAATTTGCCAACAGACTTCCCAAATCCTTCGATCTACACCAGCAACGTTATTAAATTCTTAAACAACCAACGTACCCATGTCAATATATGCTCAAACCCGTATACACGTATAGCCCTGTCAATATCGTCTAACCAAACTCTGAGACGACCACACCTACTGGCAAATGATATAATCACAATAACCCAAAAAAAATCAATGACAGACAATCAAACAAATCTATATCGAACATAAGTCCAAGCCAAAAATACGTATCCTAGACGGTAAAAAAAAAGTTTACAAAAATCAATGAAAATCTCATTCCACGTTCCGACACTGTAAAATCAAGTAACTGTGGTAGAGAAAGCAAAAAAAAGTAAGTATTTTCATATTTTTATATCGGAGCATCAATTAGATGGCTTCCAGAAAAAAAATTGAGCCAGTGAACCGCGTTCCGCGATCATGTAGATACGAAGGAACGCGGGGTAGGACGAACCGAGGTAGATCGTAGAAGGTACCCACAATGGAGGCGAAATTATGAACTGAAGTGTCCCCGGATGAACAACGGATGAACGGAGAAACGGCGACGGGATAATAATCGGACGAATGAACTAACGGGCGAGTGACGTTAATCACTAATCAGAGCGGCGAATGATCTTACGGTGTTATCATGGAATCTCACGCCATAGACCACGTGTTTATACAGCCTGACAGTCTATAGGAGTATCATGCCCATGGCAACCGCTAACAACGTCGGTAGTTATGATTATAATGAGCGATCGCATGAACACCTCGATGTGTGCCAAACTGGAAAAAGCTTTAGCGTTAGGAGGCTTGCGCTCGAGGGACGCCATGCTTGTGGCTCGCGTGACCATTGGCAGTAATCGGCGTCGAAAGCTGCCACCAAAATGCATCCCGTTGCATTGTGGGAAAGGGAATTTGCGTGAGGGAAGAATTCGATCCGGTAGTCAACATTGAGGTAACGACCCCAACCGGAAGTTTCAGGGTACCGGTATCGATAAGCTGCTCGATAAGCCTGTCAGTTAACTTGCGGCATGGATTCGTCCATGTAAACTCACGTTAACGCAAAGGACGTTTCGTAAAAGAAAATTATTCAGAAATCGCTGAGGCGCAGGTCCTGATCGTAGAGGTTAACTGAACATTTAAATAGTCCAAGTTTCTGTACCGAGTCGAAAGTGGGTGAATAGGGGAAGCAATGCGGCGGCCCAGTTGATTCATTGAAACTTGCTTAACTATTTCAGTGGAGCAAGGTAGGCGGAAGAGTAAGATATGGGGGGCTGGTAGAGTGAGTGGGGGGGAATGGCTATGGGGAATCGAGGGGAAGGAGCAGGAAGGTGAAAGAGAAATGAAGTCCTTTAGAGGAGGGGAGGGGTACAGTCGTCTTACAAGCATAGAGCCGGGTAAGAGGGTCGACAACAGCAACAACAACAACAACAACAACGGCAATGCCGATACGTCGCGACGGAGTAGGTCGGCGAAGGAAGCGCCACGAGGAGGAGAGAGGGGAGGAGGGTAAGGGTGAATGCAGGAGCAGTATGGTGGTGTCTAAGGTATAGCTCGGTATAGCTGTAGGAGGAATGGCACAGAGCAAGAGTTGTAGCCTGAAGTTGTAGCTGGTAGAACGAGGTGGAACGGGGAATAGAGGAGTCCGATGGGATGAGATGGAACGAAGAAGGACGAAGGAAGGACGCGGAAGGATGAGAAAGGAAGCGACAACAGTGCCGGGACTCGAGGAGGCGGAGGAACAAGAGTAGGCCACTAGTGGTGCAAGCAACTACCGTTGGGTTCATTCAGCTCGGTTGCCTCTGTACCTCTACTCACTCGCTTTGCAAGAGGTGCAAAAGCAAAAGAACTTGAGCGCCCCTGAACTCGGTAACGGCGACGGTGCTGCCGTCGCTTCATTTTTTTCATTCCTTCGTACTTTTACGCCCATTGTTCGTACGAGAGCGAAACGCGTCTACCTGCCTAACCTCATGCCCGATGGCGCCGCCTGGCGGCTGCGGAGCGAACGACCAGCCAACGGTATTCCTGTGAGCGGCCCGACCAACTTTCTTAGCGTTTTGATCCTTTCTTTTGGTTTTTATCTTCTACTTGTCTCCGATTCGTCCCCGGCTCGGATCCTTCGCTTCTTTTTCGCAGTCGTCCTTGTCCTTGTTACTTACTTTTAGTCTTAGTCGCTGTTTGGGTGTTGTGTTGTGCAAGCTTTTTTTTGTGACTCGCAAGTGCGTCAGGTTAGGAATTTTGATGTTGTTATTCTTCTTTCTTCTTGTCTTTTATGACATCGAGCGATGACTCTTAATTGTATCGTTTCTTTCTGCCGTCGGTTCGGGCTTTATCGCTCGATATCGTTTACGACAACAACAAGGCTGATCCTGCCGCTTAGAAATGGTATTTACTGTTATCATCTTCGAGATTCGTCACGCCGTGTCCAGGAATCGTTTTGTTATTAACACGGCGTGAATTCATCTTAAGGAAGATCAGGATCATCATTATCCAGGCCTTTGCTTCTCCGAGGGATACCAACGACGGGAACAAAAAAGAGTCTTTGTGTACATAATTTTCATCGACGAGCATATAATACACGACCGTTGTTCGATCATTCCTGAAACTTGACGAAGGACTTTAATGACAGCCTGATACCGGAAATTACGTGATGAAATTTTACGCGGGAATTACAAATCCTTGTGGCTGTCGTAAAATTAATAATTCAAAATCCACGTGCTCAGTCAATAACATCGTTACTCGTGACAGTGCTGTTTACGAACAAAAATTTTTTTTCCAATTACAACAATGTGGTACAGAGTACAAATTCAAAATACTAAAATTAAACGAATATTTTTCTTTCCAAGTTAATTTACTCAATACGAGTATTCTTATTAGCCAATGGCAGAACGATATCCAACAAAATAAGGTCGGTCATCCTCCTGACAGGAACCGGTATTACCGGTAATTATTTTATCATCGGATCGCTCGGGGACCGTATAGATTCTCTTGAAACCCTTGCGAAATAAAAGCCATACTTTATGAACGCCATTAATCAAAACACCTTGGACCTTTTAGCCGTACAACATCCTGAGCATTACGGGTCCAGCAGACTTGCATCTACTAATGACGTTTTCACTCCCAATAAAGAATACAAGTATACGTTATATACGTGACCAAATGTTCAGTCATCGAATACGTAAAACAAGAACCGTCGCTGGTATTGAATTGGCGAGGAATAAAATTTAAAATTTTTATCCACGAACCACCGTTCGAAAATTGGCCAGGGTTCTCCCGAGCCGTTGCAGCAGCCGGTATCTTCTAACGATCCTTGCACTGCTAACGGTTCTAGATCCAACTGTGTTTTTATTAAATTTCTCGGGATGCCAGTCGGCCGAGCGAACGGGCCAGTATGGCGCCTTTCATACTATATATATATAAACTACTCGTCCCCCCTCTATCTATGTACCTATAGATAATACATACCCACCCTCATCTCAGTACAGAGCACCGAGTTCTGCTACCTTACCTACCTTACCTCTCGGTTCAATCTCGCTGGCAATAAATCATGTTGGCATAATGGATGCTGTACACCTCACACCAAGGAACTAGAATAACTGGTATACGTATTAGTATTTGCGTGAGCGTATACGTCTAAACTACTTGCGCAATCTCTGCCCGGACCCAGATGGCCAAATCGCTTGGTCGAGCGAAATTTTGTAGCCGGGCCCATAGTGCCCCGGCATTATCGAACGGAAGACGTAATCGTAGCTCGGAGTCGTTTCACTGAAAAAATGTGCCAACGAAAAAGTTTATGATTTCGCAAAAAACCGCGGCGAATGTTTTCACGTATATTTATTAACGCTTGGCCATTTTATGCGTAGCGAAGAAATTGGCAATCTCAAAATTTATTTTCCTTCTTGCAATTTTATTCGGGTATCGAGCACGCTGCATATCGATCAATTTATTATGCAGATTTTCGTTTTTCTATTGGCAGCGATGGTGCGCTGAATTATTTTTTTTGCCAATTCAATCTTTCGCCGAGTCTAGGTAATTAAGTGCATTTTACGCAATTCCAAATTGCATTTTTCATGTGCAGATTTCGAGCGCATCGAAATCGAATAGATCCGTCGAACTGATCGATGTAAATCGAAATTAACAAATTGTATAAATAATTACTCGGAAAATTGTCGATATTATTTTATAACATCGATCCCGAGTTTCAGTTAATTGACTGAATTTTATTGTCGTTGCGATAATCTATACATTTTTTCAAAAATTTTCTATAACATCGCTGACACCAGTCATTTCCAAGTTACACGATGCACTTCGTTTCCCATGGCCTGGCATTGATTTTATGTCGCGAAACAATTTAGCAAGACTTTAGAAATACTCCTTCGGTTTATTTGCATTCCATTAAAAACCTCACGCGGTCGTCTCGTTTACAAAATATTATATGCTCTCCTCTGAATCCCCCCTTTTTATACGATCTAATTAGAATCACATTACACGAAGGGACACCAGAGATATCAAGAGTACCTCTTTTAATACTACACCTGACTGACCGAACAAAGCATACCAACGAAAAAAAGTCTACTTCCATGAAATTTCTCTCTGTACCAACTGCACGACCTTAAAATGTCCCATGAGTTCTCGCAAGAACAATGCATCCTCTATGTGCACCGTAGGATCTGCCTTCGCTCAAGAAGAGAGTGATGCTGAGGACATCGAAAAGTTTTCGGAACCCCTGAGAACATCTTCCATTTAAAAAAAGTATGCGTGTTACGTAAAAAGATTTTTTTTACCCTGCAACTCCTTTACTTAGTTTAAGGACAAACTACGTAAAGTCAAAAAAATGTTATCATTTTATAAAATTATTCCTAGATCGAATCGATCGACGTACACAGTGCCGTTCTTCGCATGCTGCCAACATAACGGACAGCCAGCAACTAAGTCAGAGTTGCAACCCACAGCGTACAGATAGCGAAATTGGCAGATCTCTCCGTACGTACAGCAAAAGGCCATCTTTGCTGCATAAAGGGTCACTGATCGCGATACCGAGTGCGAGTGTTTTACGAACGCGAATGACTTCGGGAAATTTTTCGCTCGCTGAAAAAAAAAAGGAGCATCTCCATGAACCCAGTACAACCATAACGGAAGCTACACGTACGTTCACGGTAAATTCCGTCATGGATAATAAAGGTAGGTACGTCGCGTTAATAAATCATAACGGTAGAATGTCGGTTATCGTTAAACGTACCGACATTGCTAATGCATCAGAACAATGGATACAATTGGGGATATATATATATAATTATAATCCGTAATAACATTAAATAAAATTTACGTTCACCTGATAACGCCACAAATACAGGCTCGTTTCATTCGTCACGGTAAATTTGGAATATTTATTCGCCTGTGCGCGGTACTCGCGGGGGATATAAAAAAGATTATTATCAATAATGAATAATAACAGGTGGATGACGTTAAAGAATATTCGTCATTGATTTATCAACGATCAGCGATCACGATAAGGATAAGGTATAGAAAATTCGAAAGAAAAAAAATGTTGACAGTCGCATAAATTCTAATCGGCGAAGATCAAACAAAAAGCTATTGATTATCGAACTAGAGTGCATAAATAATACAGAAAGTTTTCTCAATCGTATAACAACGACCCGTAAGCAAACTTTTCCAATGTCCATGGACGCCCTAGAAAAAAGGTAACGAACTGTTCGTATACCGTGATAAAACTCTGCGCACGAGCTAGATCGTAGCGCGATAGCAGGGGGAAGAAAAGTAAAGGGTTACGTGTTTCGAAGACTATCAATCATTGGTAACCTGTAAAGGATCTAATTATCCTGGAGCTGGTTGGTCTCCTGCTCGTTGCACCCACCGCCCCACCATGTCCACTCGTCCAAGTAGGAAGGGATCCTTGGTTCCCTTAGCGAGCAAAGAGTATATATAGAGAGAGCGAGAGAGAGAGAGAGAGAGAAAAGACAGAGTACACAGAACACCCAGAGAGAAAAGTGTCAGTGTAAAAGTGCAACACGTTCAATGTATTCGGGTTATAACCTAACCTAAAAGTATCCAGATAAGGTTAGGTAGATAGTCATACGCGATGGTATATACATATTATAGAGTATTCAAAGCAAAGTATGTATAAAATCTAAGGGCATTGAGTATATATATATATTTACAGTAATATATACAAACATGTAAAAGCACATATACATAGATGTGCCAGGAGTAGGTGTATAATAGTGAACGCGGGTGGGTCGGTTAGGTTAGGTTAGGTGGCCCGGTCGATATATCAGGGCTCCGCTGCAGCTGTCTGTCAGGCTCGCGAACTCCACGGTAGACGACGTCGAGCTGGGAAAAAAGCGCTCGCTGCTGCTTCTGGGTAATTTTTCATCGTTGCAGCGGGGGCGACAGGAGCGCCGCGACGGCGACGGCGGAGGCAGCGCCGTCGGCGGCGTTGCCACACACGCACTCCGTCGCGCTTATCCACAGACCCACACACGTCCGTTTCAGGAATATACGTACACCGGGTATAGCCCACGTAGGGCTATGGACGGTTCCTAGGTACTCTCGTAGGGGGGTTGGTTTTGTGGGTGGGTGGGCGGCCTGTAGGTGGGCCATAGGGTAGCTAGGTAGCTCCGCCACCTATAACGTCATCCCTCTGCGAAGCCTGCAAAAACCCCTTTTGCTCATGGTTGCGAACCTCTCCAGGGGAAAAAGTAGGAAAAGAGTGGGGACGATCGATTTTTACTGGGGCAACCGACCCATCCCCCATGACTCCCCCTCGACCCCATCCTCGTGCACCCTGCATCAGACTCCGGTACTCGCGTCCTGTACTTCCCTTAGCTGGCCATGCCCTACCCTGTATACTGCGCTGTACTGTCTCAGTCCTAATGCAGCTCCTTTAACCGAACCCCTCACCCCTAACCACCCCTCCTCTCGACGAGTTTCTCTTTTATCCACTGACCACCCTGTATATTCCTTTTTTTCCTTCTCCTCATCTTTCTTCATTCTCTTTTGGAAAATATTCCGGGGAACATTGGCGAGACTTATTTAACCCTCTTAATATTTTCTAGGAGCTGCTTTCTCAGGGGTGGATATGGATAAGGGTGGTTTTGGGGTTGTCTTTTTATTCGCTGATCTTCGATCTATGCGGGATCTTTGGTACCGAGGTGTTCTCGTGGTTAAATATTTTTGGAAATTTTTTTCTCGTTTTTCATTACTTAGCTTTTCTTTGGAATTCGCTACTAAGTTCTATAGATTTATGCAGAGTACAGGTGTACCGGAAATCGGTTACGCTGCTTGTTAGCTTGATAAGAAATTCTTATCTGGCAAAAGGCTCGGTATATCGTTCAGATGCTTTCTCGTACGTCGAGTTCAGGTTGAAACGAAAGATTGTCGATTTTTAAGTCAGGATTTGTTGCGAGAGCGTGGTAAAATTCTTAAATGTTGATTTTGAGCGATTATCGAATTTGAAATAATTGTATAAATTGTTTTTTTAGTAAATGCAAAAAGTATCTATCTTACCCGACTGTATCGTAATTGTGTCTAGTCGTCCTGAAAAATGAAAAGAAACAAAAAGCACGTTCGTGCTGTTTTCGTATGGACTCTCAGAACAAAACTTCACGATACGTAAATAACGTTTGGTTAGCGATGCGTATCGACGATATGAATATTTTATGAAATGCTTCTCCTCTCGAAAATAAAAGCACTAAGAACGTCAGTAGGCGTCGAAATCTATTTTAATTTAACGTCTAAGAACGAATCGTTTTATTTGTCATATATTAACGTTAGATGCTACGTATATATTATGAAAATATGTCATACTAAAAAAAATGGCCGATCTTCCGTAAAAGAACATATCATAAAAAAATTTGGTTCAAAACGTAATAAAATAATCGGATCAAGATGAAAACATGACTACCAAAAATTTTTCTTTAATTTTAACCTTTTCAATACCAACTTTACAGCTGTACACAAGATACGAAGGAGGTATCTGTATTAAAGTTTGTTGCGAGAGAAAGAGACAAGAAAAAGAAATAAAAAAGAATACCAAGAGAAAGAAACAAAGAGAGAGAGTCCAAAAGAAAATATTCACAGCTCTTTATTATACAAATGAGAATACCCGTGCAGAATGAGCTCTCGTTATTCCTCATAAAATAATTGGCCGAACAAAAATCAGCAATCGTTATCAAGCCACGCAAAGCCTTATTTCCAATAAATAAATTTCAAAAACTGAATATCATGCAAAAAAACTTCCAAAATCCAGCAGAAGTCCATCAACGAAAAAGCCAGCCGATGAAATGTGAAAATCCAAAAAAAAGTCAACGTACAAAATTATTTTAAAAAAACGTACCTTTTTTTCTTCAAAACGATTGTCTGATGAAAAAAAACCTTAATTTCAAGTCCTCGCCCCCCCCCCCCCCCAAATTCCACTGACCCCACGACACCATCGCAGATCAGCTGATCTCTTTGCTGACCTTTCCGATCGGTGTCAAGCAGCCACCCCCCGACCACCTTTCATTCTCTCGACATTCATTCATTCACAAATATCCTCCCACCTTGCAGCCTCGACGCCATTCAACAAGTAGATCATCGAGCCTATGCGGTAACCCCTCGACAACGGGAGCAACCAGCTACGCAACTGCCAAGGGTTACGGGGCTGTCTGAGGGGTTGTTATGTAATAAATCAGGCCACCCTCGAGTCTACCCTACTATCCTTACGAGTGAGTTCGTCGGCTACTGACCTGCCCCACTGCCGACGGGCCGTAGCCTTTTACCTCAATGAACGAAAAAAAAAAAAAAAAGATTCTAAAGATCGAAAGACTTTCAGTTCGAAGCATCCCCCTACCGGCTCTATTTATTTTTCTTATGCCTTTTCTTATTTAACTCCTTTTCTTTTATCTTCTGCCTTCCTCTTATTATACTTTTCACCTTGTTTACCATTCTCCAGCCTCCACTTTGCCCGGAGCCATGCCACTTATTACTCTTTCCTTCTCGATGCAACTTCACCGCGGCTGATGCTCCTGAAATCCTTTTAGGTAACACCGACGAGATTTTATCTTGATTGCCATTTCTCTCTTCTTTCCTTTCTTTTTTCAAAACTGCTTTCATAATTACATAAGATTCTCGCATTCTCCTTTCTTACTTTGTACGCGCTGCTCCTCTCTTTTTCGACTTTCTATCGTTCCTTGGGACTTTTCGTGAGGCGACGACGAGGCGGATCTTCAAAGCAAGGAATAATTCAAGTTTTCTTGAAGGGAACAAAAACAAAAAAGGGTTTCTTAGATTTCTTTTTTTTTTTAAGGCCGGACAAAAATAAGTTTGTGTATAATGAAAAAAAAAAGCTTTTTGATTATATGCACACTGGCTATATTACGGACCGTTTTAACGGAGCTTCTTAAAAGTTGAATTATTTTGTTGTTGTCGACTACAATAATTGGAGATAAAAACAAGTTAATTTTGCTTCCTCGTATGTTTTTTTTAATCATTATCAGAGTACAATAAAAATAATTTCGCTACGTTCAATTATCAAAATCTTATCTTTTTTTTACCGCCCTCGCGATGCTCCCAAAACATTTTTCACAATGACCAATAAAAACTTTCCTACACACTTACTCCGATTCCCGGACGCGGTAGCAATTAAAACTAATGGAACATCCTGATCCCGTTGATCGTTCCACCATCCGTTCATTCGTACCAAGCAATACCAGCAATGGCCGCAATTCGATTCTCTACGACTGTACCAATATCCGTACCGATTAATGGGATCGAAACGATTCTCCCATCAATCTCAGTGTCTCACGTCTCTGCGTATACAAGCTGTACAGTTTACCTTGCAAATCTATTGGACACCACTCGTATCCCTAAACGTATCAATGCCGATATGCACGTTTCACGTAAGATTGACTATGACCTTCCTGCTCCCATGAACGATTGCAGCATGACTCCTATATATAAATTATAGGAAATAATAGATAATAAATCAGAATTTTCTAAAATACAAATTTTAAAAATTTCTACTAAATTATCAATTTCAAAATGCATATACAGTATCGAAGAAAGTGGAGTTAAAATATATATATATAATACATGTATTTTATCGCCTTCATTTACATATCATTATATATACATATGTACTGTAACGTAATTCTTTTCCTGAACTCGACACCGATAGCAAAAGAAAATCCGAGAGCGAACTATCTTCGAGAACCAACCTACGTTACCTTCGGCCGTCCACCCGTCGTTATGCGGGCGCCAGCCAATTCCTTTTTCACCGGGAACTGACGAGCCGATATAAACTGGGCTCTGACGGAACCTATCGGACGAGGCGGTAGCTTAACGGATCCTGTAGATTTTTGGGGACGCGTAAAATCGAGAAACGCAACCGTAGGTGCTGATCTTTGGGGTCGCGTAAAATCAGTAGACGCAACTGAATGCGCGAACGGGAGCGGACGGTTACGGAAATGCACGGCCGCTCAGGCTGCTGGGTTGAGGTAGAGAGGGTCGGAGTAAGAGTCAGGCAAATAGTGCGAGGGACAGAGAGCGACGAATCGAGAACGTACCAGAACGAATCTTAACTATC
>JARQTI010000461.1:1231026-1303895 GCA_030142655.1 Trachelus tabidus
GAAGGGAACCAGAAATCGAGAACGTTATCTGTATCGGTAACCGGAGCCGCCTTGGGACCGTGATTCGAAAAATCACGTCACAATACACATATACATATATCGACGCAAATCTTTCTCTTCCTTCCCAATTCTCCTCCTTCGTTCTGTTCCTACAGGCGCCACACCTTGACTGCGCTCTCTTACGCAATCTCTCTCTGTATCTCAGCGTCGAATAAGAGTCCGTGTAATTATATGTATACTCTTACCCTTACACGTACCTTCCTACCAACTCAGACGTCCACCTACAAGAGGCGCGCGCCTTGACGCGTATTCATTAGAGCGACCAGACGGCCGATAGACGTCAACGCGTCACCCAGCGTCGACCAGACAGCGTCCTGTTCGATAAGCATATATCCTATGCGTACTAAAACGACGGCGACGTCGACTGATATCGTCCCGTCTAGATTATTCATATTTTTTTTTCTTTGAGGACTTTTCTCGCTTAGGCCATCTATCGCAACGAGCGACCAAACGGCCGAACAGCAGCGACGCGACGCCAGTTTGACTTACAACGGCATCGATTAATTTCCTTAGGCGTCGCGGTGCTTGTCTACGCCAAATTGGGTTAACGTGATAATCCTTAGGGCGTCCTAATCCCTCTGCCAGCCTTTTACCGCTCTGAACGTATCAGCGATTCCAATTTCCATGTATATCCAACTGCTGCGATCTATACCAACCTGACTGCAGCTTGGTTCAGGTTGCTGGTGTCTGGCTTGGTTATTTATTACCGCCTGGTTATTTTATGGTTGGAAGATTTTTTTTTACGTTGCTGTTACCTTTTTTTATGGAAAATTGCGAGTCGTGGGTGGGCCATTGATCGTCATTATTTTTTTAATGGCTATGAGGGTCTTTGAAAAATTTTGTACTTGGATCGAGGCTTTTTTTTATTTTTTTTATCAGTGGGGCTAATCAAGGAAACGCACTTGGCCATCTTTCTTATTGTTGGATCTATTTGCGTAACAATTTGTCGGACGAATGTTTTATACAAGTGGCTCTGATACTTGATGAGAGTCCCAGGTGAATATAAATGAGTGATCGGTTTTCCCTCTCGAGATTTATCGTATTTTGAAAACGAATAAACTTTGATCTTTCATATTCTCAAATAGTTTTTATTGGTCGTTAGCGTCTCGCTTCGTCCACATTACCATTTATACTGACTATTAGAGGCTTTTTTAATAATTCATTTTTATATGCGATCAAAACTATTTTTTGAAACAGCTACCGAATTAAGATTTTTTTTTTAATATTTATTGGACGATTAATAAGGTCTTTCGAAAATTAAGTAACCATTAGCAAGAGCATTTGGCAAAAATTTATAATTTCACACACACACACACACACATTCGTATATACACTCTAAGGATATTCTTAAAGTGTATATACTCATTATATACTGAGCAGGTTTCGAGGGAATTATATTGAAATTGTGTAATTGTTTTTTTTTTATATATTTAACAACCGTAAAGCGAACGCTCTTGTAGCCTTGATTCCACAAAATGATGTGTAAAGCCCCGAAATAACATTTACGAATTTCTTGAGAAATGTCAACTTAACGGAATTTGACGGCGTCAAATTTTCGATATTTTCTTTCAATTACTAGATATCTCCTGTGTGTATGCTTGAAGACTGTAGACAATGTTTTTGTGCGACTGTACTAAAAAAATATTATTATAAAATCTACGTAGTTCGTTGACAATTAATATGCGATATGGGAATAAATTTGGGTAATTTTCGAAAATTCGGAATTACAATGGAATACAGACGTAATAATTCGTTATAGATAATTGAGACACGAATATTGAAACGTGGCGTGTCAATGTAATAATTTATTTGTTAATGAAAAAGGGGTCATCGAATCGAAATGATCCTGGGGCGATGAAAAAGGGTCGAAGCGGGGAAGTGTACAATTGAAATGTATTTTAATAATTGTGAAAGTTATGTATATCGAAAATTGTCCGTTATTATTAAATTATAAAATATCATTATATAAATGATACACTCTTGGAATTTTCAATTTTAAGAAATATTAGAATATTGTAAATTTATAGGCAATTATCATGAACCTTTTATACCTTTGCAAAATCAAGCGGTCGAAGGATTTTTCAAACTCACTATTTATACTCCCCTCTAATAATTTTCAAAAAAAAAACCTTCAGACGATCCTGCAGCGACTCTCCTAGCGTTGATGGGGGTTGAAACTAACTTCACGTGGTAGGATTCACCCTGTTGCATTTACCGACCGTTGTGAAATTGCCGATAGGTAATTTGAATATGAATGTACTTAGTAAGTAAAGAACTTCTCGTCAATACACCCAAGGAGTGATTTCGCATGATCAAGAAAAATGAAATGTCTAAACGTTCATTCTTATCAGTACGATAAATAACAGTAACGAGCAGTCTAAAATAAGTTGCGCATATGTCAATGAAAAATAAAAATTACTAACTAAAAAACATCGTATTAATTCATTAATAGAAACACGATGCGAATGATAGAGCAATAATTTTCGAAAAGCAGTAATTGATATAGACGATTGACACGAATCGCCATTATTTCATATTCCAAGAAGTAGCGACCTTAATATTTTTTTTACTGGACTCAATAAACTCAAAAAATGTTTAACAACATTCACTGCCACAAAACATAAATCAACAGCAAGCATCCACATTCCATACCATTAACAATAAACAAACAGTGTAAAATAATAGTTCACTTTTTCCCTACCACCCAATATGATAAAAGCCAAGATAAGACACACGGTACAGATAGTAGAACAAGTGGAAAACTCGAAGCGATGTTAAGCCCCATCAAAGATGTCCGCTAACGAGCACGAACGAGTTCCTGCCACAGCTTAATAGAAACAAATCCTAGGTTTCCGTATTTTTTCATGACGACTTATCGTGCTCATGAATCGTAGAAGTGCACACTAGGTAACCAATGGCCGAGCCAATAAAAGCCATTCCCAATAGATAAGATTAATGTGGTGCGGCGGGGATATAGGGTACTGAGGTTAGGTTAGGTTTAGTAAACGGAAGGGTTAAGGCGTATCCACAAGGAACGGGAAGGCATGGGGAATGAAATGGACATGCGTTTGGCGTAACGAGGCGTCCTACGTGCGCGTTCACACGCAGTTCGCCAATACGCGCTCGCAGATGCAAAAGCTGGTTGCTCTTGCCACTACGTAGATATGACAGACACCGTGTGCGTACGATTATTCTAATGTGCGTCTATGCGCATACGAGGATCAGCATACGTGTGTATATGCTCGCATGGACCGTGGAGAAGGAGCGTGGTTAAACCAGGGTGTTCTAAGAGGGGACGGTCAGTGACTCCGCCCGGAGCGCAAAAGAGGAGTCTGCTTCGTCGCAACTTCCCGCCCTGGAGATAGGTACTTTGATTCACCATCTTGAACAATGTTACGGTTGTACGGATATACCGTTGTTCTTGTTATTGTTGCCCAATAGACCAACCGAAGCCTGAATTCTGATTATATCGAACAAAATCCATATATCGTGACAGTTGCTCAGTTTAGTTACGTATTGTTCTTGTTTTTGTACATTGTACAATATACATTGTTTACGTCAAAATATTATTGTACAAGAAATATAATGACTGGGTACTTACTATCTTCTGCGACGTTACCTCTAAATTTATTTTTCTTGTATACTTTTGTTTTTTGTTATAAATGCAGTTCAGAACGGAGCTCCAACTAATCATCCATCCAGGAAAGTTAAGCACGTGGTAGAAGTTAGAATCTAACATTAACAGGATATCAGTATGCAAGATCAGCAAAGGGCCAGAAAGTGGCTGCATTAAATAAGATTAATACTAACCAACTCCAGGCAAAGTAACGGAGTACTAAATAAAAGGTAGAACCCAGGTAGCGATCTTGAATAGGTAAATCAATGTAACGATCCAGGATGATCAGCTTCCAGTCGAGGATCCGACCAGTATATCAATCTTAATTCTGTCAAACCTATACAATACCATACGTTTTTTCAAAAATTATTAAATTCAAAATCCGTTGTCTCCGGGAAACATGCTACATCTACAAGGTCCAACAACCCCAGCATCCCCTTTTTTTAATTATTCCCTTCAGGTATGATTCTGTAATATATTCAAGGTCGTTGTGCAACTAAGCTTTATTATAAATTTGAAACGGGGACTTTTTCCTACTGTTATATTTTCAGTCTCGTCTACAAGGTCCAGCGGCTACAGGTACTCCTCAAACGTCATCATCTAATCGAGACGGACTCCCGGGTAATCCTGCGGTTAGCTAACGCGCGCTCTACTCCGGAGTACAAAGCGAGTAACGAGCTGCCTCGTCTCAATTATACCGAATGCTTCCGTATCACTCTGCTCCATGAAAATAAGACGATAATTACGAGAGGCGCGGAAACAAAAACGGGACGCCAATTATGTACCAACCTAGCCTTTTCTTACAGCCTCCGCCAAGTGGACCGACGCGATGAAGTTTTAGAACACGTATGCAGCGAAGACGTGTCCATCTACGTTCGATTGATATACCGTTAATTAAATTGTTTTGGATCCTGGATCTGAGCAATTTAAATCCATCCTTTTCATTCCAGCATCCCACCAATGATCATACTATGAATAGTATATGGTTTTGTTAAATTAGTTTTTCTGGAAATTTTTTATCACAAATGAATGATAAGACATTAAAAGATTTATGGTGCAAAGAAATTTCTTAGAAAATTTTAATTGTTTTTTTAAAATAATTGTTCAATCCTTGACTATACAATATACATTCGCATATCGGATAAATACAATTTGTATTTTTACCAACTGCATCACGTATCTTACTTGCTTATCTCCGGAATTACATCTGAGTTGAATAGCCTACGTTGCACTTGAGTAATAGAGAATGCAGATAGGATACGTAGAGTAAACTAGGTGAAAAGTTGTCTGATGCACTCTGTTATTAATACTGATTCACGCTTCTTGACCACTTTGGTAATACACATATGTAGTTAAGATCACACGTTTCCTACCTAATTAAGAAGACTGTGAGATGTAGAAGGAAAGTCTTGTGACAGCCGGAAGCCGCCATCTTCTTGAACGATATCGATAATGGTACCAGCACGTGTCCCCGTCAGGATCTGAGAGCAATAAATAAAACAAGGATATGAATAAGTAAAAAGGAAAACAGACACAGTGAAAAACTAACGATAACAAATTACATAGAAAAGAAATACCGACAAAGCTGTTTCCTTTATTCTCACATCGACATATTCACAATTTTCACTGATTTCACTTAACCACTGCTCAACGTCAATCGCCATTTTTACTTAACATACTCATCCTGACATACTTTCCGAGTTTGACTTAAACGAGAGTAAACTCGTTGTTCCTGCCAGTCATAAGTCCGCGGCGCCGTCTGGTGACGGATTTCGAAACTAACGTTCGACATATAAGAATTCAAAACAGATCAAAGTTTAGTATTAACGGACAAGGCATAAAGTAAAATAAAAGTAATGGATCAATAGGGAAATAAGAAAAGACTCGTGTTCTCTCGTTTCAAAGTGTAAGATCCATAGTAACGAGCATGGCGACCGACAAATCGTCGGCTAGAAAACCTTGGGTAGGTTTACAAGTGGCATCTCGGCCGCACACGTCCATCCTGGAAATATAAAACCGATCGCGGTAGTACCGGTATTTACTGGCAGTTATATATCTATACATCTTTATATGTACCCTATAACACGAAGCAATATTATATATACTAGTACCAAAGATAATTCGAAGGACTGGCATTCTGTCACGTTAAGGTACATCCCATAGATATTCTTGCGGCTTTCTATCGACCATCATGAAATCGACGAGGATGATACAGCAGCGCGGTAAACCTCGCAACAACGTGACGAGACCATTACCGATTTTCCCGGAAGTAAAAGTACAATTTGAATTCTACGATAATTTTCCCGTGTCTTATTTAACCCGGGAATCGTCGATCTTATTCTTCACTTCAAAAGCATTGAGTCTGCGTATCTCAGACGCGCCTATTCCTGGGATAAATAAGATTGAACGTAAATATATAAATACCTTTTGACAGGTGTACTAGGAGGGACCACACGTAGCCATTTTGACACCTGAGGTAACCCTATGAAAAACATATAGCAATATGCAACAATTAAACGAACAACGGCAATGTGACGAAATTATTGTGAATGAAAAATTTACAATTTATTTTGTCGGATGATCTAGGTAATCGAGATATAGCTCAGGTTTCGCAAACCGTTACAATGGTCCGTTAAAAGAATAGAAATTTTTTGTGTTTTTGCGGTTGTTACTAACAAAAAGCAACCAAAGAACGGTTCACCGATTTTTTTTATAGGTTATGTTCCTATAAGCTACTAACCTGTCGACGGTAAGATTCACGGAGGGATATATTATACGACTAGGATAATTCGTGTTGTTAGGTTAGGTATAAATAGTTCTGTACGGGTGGTAGTACGCTGATGATCTTAGTGGAATGTATGCAAAAAATGGAGAAAGGCCGCACCTCTACTCTACCCTGCTCTAAATGACTTTGCGTTGGTTAACGGAACCGCCCATTCGAGTTCATAACAGGATGAAACGATCGGCGGTTCTGACTCTGCATACTGTTTCTCGTTCACTCTGGCGCTTCGCCACTCGGTATCGAATACACCACCTCGTCTGGCGTCTGGAACGACACTACCTTGGTTGCGGGTCATTAACTCAAGGTCACTTGTAAAGCTTGACTAATCACTCTTGACATCAAATATCAAAAGTGGAATTGACAAGGATCAGGAAGAATGGGCGGTGATCGTTTAAGATTGACAGTGGTATGCAAATTATATTTGAATTCCTTTTTTTTTTTAATACAGCATTCAAAATGGTTTGGCCATTAAGGTTAGTATGTAGAAAAAAATATATTTATTTTTTTTTAAGTTACATACCAGGGTAGAAGACTCGGAGCTGATTTCTGTCTAGTGAAAAGAAGATTTGCATTCCGTTATGTTAGAAAGTACCTGGTCGCTGCAATTTTCGTATTTTCATTGGTGCTTTGGTATTTTATAGTGTTAGGCTAAAGTTTGTTATAACAGTGAATGATATTACCTGTAGTATCTAATACTGTAGAGATAAGGAAAAACTTGATTGATTAAACTGAACTTTCCAAGTTTGCAATACGAAACCGTTAAACCTGAGTGATACAGACTTGTTGGTATATAAAGTCCCTAGAACTAGACCTTACTCAGGCGAGTACCCAAAAAATAGAACTAGAATGTTTTCTGTAAAAATATAACTAGAGTCCCTAGAACTAGACTAGGCTTAGTCAAAAAATAAGCCTATATGATATTTTTGTGCAGGACGTCTAAATTTTATTTTTTGTTATCAAAAAATTGTAACCAATAGCAAAATTTGTTTTTTTCCTCGATATGTCTACTCTACGAATTTTTCCTACTGTTTTTGTTCTTGTTGTTGTTTTTGCTTTCGATCGAACAATCTTCTTGCAGCCTCTGGTTGTTTCAACTTATTAAGGCATCTTTAAAGTTCATCCTGTCTGATGCTTTTGGTGAGTACTCACTGCCCAAGGCAGTCTGGTTACTTGAAAACTTTCTTCCCTTTCCAATGCCTGTAAAATTCTCTCGACCCTCCAACCCTTAGCCATTCGCATATCCTTACACGCTATAGCTGTTGTTTAACTTTCCGCAATGCTGTACCAGCATACTACCAATTCTGTGAAACTCAATTCAGAAGCTTCTTAAATATTTTAATATTTTACATGCGTCTGCATCAGGGATGATTGATTAGAGAATTAAAGGCTTTGATAATCAGGGAAAGCGCGAAGGGGAAATCTGTGCATGATCCAATCAATCTCTTGCGTAGCGAGCAAACGAATTAAGAGATAAATAAGACAGAAAATTTATCTAGCAGTCAAGAATTATTTTCTTTAATTCTCTTTACAGGTTTACGAGACATTAAATTTTGAAGATTGATGAAAAGTTAATTGAATCAAAATTCTTTTCATTTAAATCTCTGTATGTATGATCGCTTAAAAAATTTATGATTTTCACTTCCACATTAACCCCAGGGTATTCATTGTTACGTTTCAATTAAGTGGATCGGATGTACAGATGTAAAAAAGATAAGAAAGAGAATTAACTGACAAGTGCATTAAAAACTGGTCCTTGCCTTGCCCCAGGTGTCCAAGGTATATGTACATATATCGTATGTATTATGTGAAATTGGGGTCATGTGAAAGGGCTACTGTTCCTTTCGTGATAGAAGCCTTTTGCAAAATCCAATACTTTTACTCGTTTAACTGTGAAATATCGATATATATAATGTTCAAATAATTAAAGAAAAATTCATGAGCAATAACAATAGGCTAAGTAATACTCAACATTTTTTCATATATCGTATCTGAGCTTTCATCTTATACTGCCTTTCGTAGACTTTCGAATTGAGAAAATGACTTTTTTCCACTTTCGACGAAAAAAAATTGTTCATAAAATACTATTTTATGTTTACTTATAAAACATGCAACTGGCTACATTATGAATAACTTTTCAAGACAGCTACTATTTAAAATGCGTAATCGTAAAGGCGACATTGACCCCGGCATTATACATATTTATCACGTAACGATGTTTCGATTATTTATTTAAAAAAATGGCATTTCAACACACAAAATCACATGACTAGTCAAAAAACTCTATCTCTCTAACTCTACTCGCTATACATCTATGTTAACAAAAATAAAATGAAACAAAAGGCACGATAACAAATTTTCACCCAAACGCATCTTCATTTCCCATCCTATATTCTGTATATCTCAATTTCGTGAAATTAAAAACAAATGAAGAGATAACAAATTTAACAAGTAGGGTTATAAACCTAATGAACCCTTCCTAAATTGGAAGTCAAAGAATACCTACAGCAGTAACGACCATCTAACCTAACACGACGTATCCTCAGACCGTCAAGAATGTACTCGATCTATACAAAAGTAAGAAAAGCCAATTAACAGCACTGTAAAACCAAGGAGTAATTAAGCCGTGAAATCCATCGCGTCCAGTAGAAGAAAGTGATTTAATTGCTTACCGGATCGAACGAACGGGACCTGAACATGACCACTTGTGTGTCTTCTAATTGTAACGACTTTTCCACGTACGAGTTTCGCATACAAAAATAAAGCGACGCCAGCGCCACGATTTACTTCTGCATTACGCGCGCTCCTTTCAAGTGGCGATACCAGGAAAAGTCTTCAAAAAAAAAAAAAAAGTTCTACACGCACAATACAGAAGCAATTGCGTGTAATCGAAAGGGAAAGTTCGAAGAGCTTGACGGCTTTTCGTGATTGTAATTAACGCACCGTAATTAGAATCTGCAAAATTACATTCCAACCTATAAGGTATACCTCTTACGTTGAATACGAAAGAGGTTAATTATCAAGTATTTTTTTAATCATTTTATCATAATACATTAAATTATCTGAGAATAATCAGCTCTTTCTTCGAAGGTCAAACGAATCTTCTGAGCATCTTCTCCGAAAGTACTACGGCCTCCAAGTCAGTTAGTTCTTGCTGCATAATTATGCGGTATTCAGTGTAATATGGATATCCGGGTTGAGGCTAGGTGAAGGAGCCGAGTCGGTGAAGCGTGAACAGGTTGATAGGGAGAAGTGGAACGAGAAGGAAGCAGGCGTTGGGTCAGGGTGGCGATGTGGCGATCCCAAGGTGTGACCGTCTTTTGAGATGGAAGATGAAGTGGCATGGTGTATTTGTACCAGCTGAGATACCAGTACGGTTGGTGAAGGGATTGAAAGTCTTGCCATGCAATATATATATACGGATGACATGGTTGGAATAGTATGGACGAAGTGGAAGATGAAAGGTGGAGCATCTTACTGAGGTGGTACGCGCTGAAGTGTAACTGGAGCTCCTCTTGCGGTCTGCTAGAAGAAGTATCCGGGCGTGGCAGCACCAGCGGCATCACTACCAACGGTCACATCAAGCCCTCAGGCATCTTGTTGCTTCTTTCAGTCTGAACTTTTTCATTCATCTGGCCTCCATTATGATATGTAATGGCTGACGATGAACCAGTTGGTATCAGCAACCTGTGTTAGGTTAATTTTTATTACTAATCGTACAACTATAAACGAATGGTACCGATAATGTCCTTGCCATGTATTCACCCTGACATTGGCTTCGATATTTGTGGAAAATGGAACGTTTTCTCGTTAATCTATATGAAATATTATGGCCCATGCAACGGGCCAATGATATTACTTCTCGTGGACGAATTTTTATTATAATTAATTGATACTTGATTTATAATGATAACTTTGCTCGATACACTCCAATTCAACGTTCGCATCTCGTTTTCATAACCTTAAACTGGTCGCGTGGGCTGTATTACGTCTGATTGTTCAGCGTTACTTTAAATTACACAAAATAATTAACTTAGAGACCTTGCACCTCTTTGTGTCGGTAATTAAATAAACGAAGTGTGAAATCTGATGGTTGAATTAAATAGGATATTTTTTTCGTACGACTGTTAATTCGTGCAGTGCCAATTACGCTGGAACAGCAGTCTGTGTAACGAATGATTTCCTCAGTATCTATACTGAATTTATGAAAAGGGGTATCCGGTTATTGCGTACACAAAACTCAAGATTTCTTGTTGCAATTCATTTTATAGCGCAGACATTATTTATTGTGATAAAACATTTGATTACTTTATCATCTATAAAATCCACGGTGACTTACGCTAATACCATTTAAAAGCCTTTGATTCTATTCCCGAACGACAAAGCGGGTAAACGCATAGGTGCCACGGCACCAAAGAAAGAATATAAAATGAAAGTAAAGCGAAAGAAAAGAAAAATACAATGAAATCCAATCGCAGAATTTCAGGGAATATTCCGAAAGTTAGTTGATTATTTGATAAAAATTATTTTTCGAGTAAACTAGAGATCCCAACTCGGTTGTCAAAAAAAAAAGAGTTAATCATAATCGTCAAGTTCAATTAGTACTATAGTTGGCACAAGATGGCGTGCGCACAGGAGACGGACGCTATTGCGCATGCGCGGCAGTCCCCACGCTTTTTAAAAATTACACGCTCGCATACAATGCATCGCTGCTAATTTTTGTTACATCCCAATAATTCGCAAGGCGTCCAGAATCATATTTATCGAGTAAGTATACAGAAAGCGAGAAAGATCTATCACGTTTCCTTGTTAACACTTGTTCGAACCATTACATACATTTAAAAAAATACATTTAACGAAGCCCTCGACGCTTCAAAAATTTAATTCTTCATTTACGCACAATAGGACAATCACAAAATGCGTGCGTCCATTCTACATATTCTACATATATGCATACATTAGATACTCTTAAACTCTCGCCACTCCCATTATTCAGACGGTATACTCATTTATATTTCTCTAACAACCTTCATTGCTCTCAGTTGAGAATACAACTTACGCATAAACGTCACGATATCCTTAATATTATTATATTTCAATCTCACATATACATACTCGATAAAAAATATCTCTCTCCGTCGTGCACACAAAAGAGCCTTACAATCATCAATAAAATCAGAGTTATTCTGTACAGACATCATTAATTATATATTATCGAATCTCTCTTATCATCATTATGTTTCTATAATCTCCCTCACCTTAACTGTGTCATACGATATGGAAATAATTAACGCATGACTCATTGACCCAAAACCATGGGAAAATTATAATGTCTAATATATCTTTATGTACAAAATGTTTACAATTATATGAGTCACGTTAAGCTATATTTACACGTGATGGTTGGACTTTAAATGTAGACATAGTCAATATATGTATATATATAAATAAAATATGTGTTGTATATATATATATCATATATGTACAATGTTGAAAAACAAAATATAAATGGAAAGAATATACCGTACGCCTATTCCCTTTGGGTCTTTAATAATAATGCCTAATCAGCAATAATACAATCCCCGGGAATACAATTGGGTTATTTTAACAATGTAACTACAATTTAAATCTATCGTCACATATATCTCTGATTATTAAACAATTATATAATTCGATTTTAGTATTTAACTGTAGATAGCTCAACGGCATAAAAGCCTTGAAATATTGGTAGCGCCGTTTAAAATTGTATTACGTGCAATTGGAAGATCTCTATTATTTGTTTCAGTTACAATTTCTTATGCTGACTTTTATTATTTGACAGATTTCATAACTGTTAATGGACGCAGATGTACTGTGATTCTTTCTAACAGGGCAGTGAAAGATGTCATAAGTTCATTTGGTGTTGAAACAAGGAAAACAGAAGACTATTGTTGTGTAATATTAAAGATTACTTCTGTCAATTTTTCTAGCACTAATAATCATATAGGCTCTTTGTATATTTTATTTATTAACGATGACCGATACTGTCGTTTTGTTCAAATTTTTGAAATATTTTTTTTATTTTCATTATTCTTGTTAATTGCTATACGGGTTATGAATCCTGTTTCTCTTTAGAAGCTTATTTTGCCAATCATTAGTATTACTTCACGCGCAAAACAAGTCCGACGCAATTTACTTGTTGACTATTTTATTGTAAAAACAATATTTTTGTTCTTTAGGCATCGTATACTCTATATGTATTATGAATGTGAAACGAAAACTATGCTGAAACACTGAACGCGAAAATATAGTTACTTTAGTTTTGCTACATGTGTATTGTTATATTCTAACATAAAAAGTGATTAATAAAATAATATTCATAGTCTTGTATTTATATTTAGCAATCAAGACACTAATTGATGTCTCGACAAGAATATGTGTACTTTACAACAGTCATAGACAATCATGTTCGTAAGCATGCTAATTGTATTTTACATTTTTCAAGCTCTCCTGTGATTAACCTGCACACTGATTCTATTGTGTATTTAGTGTTTTCTAAAAAGATACTTTTCTTTGTCCTTCATAGACTAACTTATACATCATTGGACAAAGTGTGAAATATTTATTCGCTTCTTTTGTAATTATTCATAGTGAAAAACAGATAGACTGAATACTTGTATCAGATGCTTTAGATGTGTTCATTTAGTGAAAAGACATGAATAAAATTATATCAATACCCATATTTGAAAATTAGGTACAATGCATGAAATGGGTTAGGGTTAATTTTAAGATTAATAATTTTCATTCGTAACTTCTCCATAGTTACATTAAAGAAAAGCTAACTAGTGTTACATGATTCTTGACTTGTGTAAGCGACACTTTCGTCATTCACTTTGCCCTTTAATTCCTCTTTACCGATAAACAAATGTATTCTTGTATTTTTTAAAATTTAACAGACTAGTAAACTCAAAGAATCTGGTAGTTAACGTATTGTGTTGTTAGAACGTTATTATATGCAATGCATATTATGCATACATAATATTGTTGTATTTACTAAATACCTTTAAATTGCACGTAACGTCTACAGTCAGCACATTGGATCAAGTATTAAAAGACAGGAGGTTATTCAGTTAAAATGAATTTTTTCAGTTATTTCTCAAGGTTAGCAATCTGTGCCGATATTGTTTGGCGCGAACCACCGTAAGTAACACATTTGAGCGAACTTGTAAATCGATATGTTCCTGTCTTATTCGAGTACCTCTTTGGTGTTAATTGGTTGTTCCATAAACTAATGAGTACACAACCGATATTACTGCAATGAAAAATAAAGCCCTAAAACTGTCTGGAATGTCACGTTATTAAAATAACTCGCGGTTACTTCCTTTCATTTTATTTCTCTTCCAGCCCTTAAAGTAACAATTTTTCTACACAGTATAAGTATAATCCAATACGATATTTACGGAAATTTGATTATCAGCAACGATAATGACTAGGTTCTCACGACGAAAGTGATTATACAAGAGAAAAATGGTAAGACGCAGTTTTAGCTTTGTTGTAAAATTCAATGAAAAAAAAAAAAGAAATCGAACGGAAAATGAAATTACTAACATCGAGTCTGTGTTTTAGTCAAGGTTTATCATGTAATAATGAATTGTCAAACGTGGGACAAATTCGTTTAAAAAATGATGAACGCAAGATCCAACAGCACGAGATATTTGTACATAGACAAACGGAAGCAAATGAGTTGAAAAAAAAAATTCTTTTTGGAATGTTCAATTTTTGTTCCGCTAGCGCTACGGTTCTCGTCGTCGAATATAAATGACAAACGTCACGTCCGCGTATATTAAATTCGTGACACCTTGGCTACGACTAAAAATATGAAAGTAAAATTTCTTAATCTATGTCCATAATAAACCAGCAACCAATATGATGTGTTATCCACATTTCTCGCGAGTAAAATAAGTATTTATATCAAAGAAGAGCAACGAGGATCCAAGAAGAGAAAATATGAAGGAGATGAAACCGACAGAGAAAATAAAAACTGATCACTATCTTCCCTCTTAAACGTAAGTCCTATAAGAAAATAATCATCTGTACAACCAATGAGTATCGATGTAAATAATGAGACAGACCAAGAAAGAAAAGCATTACACCATCGGACTTGACAACGTTTCTGTCGAATATGCCTTTTGGCGTTATTTACACTAGAATAGTAAAAAAAAAGAGAGAAAAAAATATGTCGTCAAGTTATATTAGGCAAACCCGTCATTTTCTTTCTCTATCTACTCGCGTTTTATCGCAAAATATCCAAGGACAACTTTTGCTCGCGAGTCATGCGTGTTCGCCAAGAGAAGAAAAGCAACGGGAAACAGAATTGAAGATACAATAGAGAACGAAAAGAAAATTTTAGTCAGAGTTATGAAATATTTCGTGACTCCATCAGTCTCTATGTCGTGGCGTCTTCTGGTGGGCTACCTTCTTCTTGCTCGAGTCGCGAGGAACCGCACACTCGACACTTACAGCATACTATACAAGGAGCAGCGAGCAATAGCAATGGCGATGCCACTAGTAGAAGAAGACCAAAACCGGCAAAGATCCCGATGACTTGTGTTCGATGCCAAATAACGGAGGCACGTGAATGACCCAACTTGTTTTTACATGGTCCCTTATCGTAATGACGCAGCAAGAAGTCGTCCTAAAAAATTTATTTATAGTTATACATGGTGCTTACTTAAAAGTAAAGAATTTATATGATTATATTCTTTCGAATGCACATTTAACATTTTTTTTTTATGAATGACAATCATTAGCGGTCTTGTACCGGGTATAACGGATAAGACATCAGTCTAACTTGAAGATAACGATACAATGATACTTGTCTTCAGTGAACAATTACGTATTACGTTCCAACACAGAGATGCACGTGTTTACGCGAATACAAAGCATAGGAAATTTGTAAGCAGAGTCGTACAGCTAAAAAATTTGTAAAGTATACGTACTTCATATGAGTAAAAACACGTCAAACCGAAGACCTTTTTTTCATCGATCCTTGCGATTGTTGTGCATTTTTTTTAACGGATTCTATGGGTGAAATAAATTGATCAATTTTTTTTATTTTCAATATTTCAAACGTTATTCCAAGTTGAAAGTTGTCCAAAATGCCAAAAACCGCCACACACGCTCTCCTTCAGATATCCATATCGTAGGTTCTATTTGTCTGATCAATTTGTCCCTGGGCTCATTCAAAAGAGCTGGAATTGGGTTTCCGTTTCATGCTGCTACATATTTTATTATAGCAACAATTGAAGATTTTTATAGATAATTAATTTTCAAAAACGATTTTCATCACCAAAACCGCGCTGTAAAATTCCCCAAAAAAATATGAGCGTATTCCTTGATAAATTTTCTATAAGATAGGTGAGTTTCAAACTGGAGAAGCAATGGAGAGTATTTTTTAAATATTAATAATCAAGCGGAGGCGCGCGTTCACGAAGGGTCCGCTATGTGAGACAGTCCTTTTCAGAGACCCCACTAGACTGGAAGCTGCGTTGGGACTATCTACCTGCATTGAACGCCAGGCTGGCGCACCTTCGCTCGAATATTAATATTTAAAAAATACTCTCCATTAATTCTGCAATTTGAAACTCACCTATCTTATAGAAAATTTATCACGGAATACGCTCGTATTTTTTTTGGAATTTTACAGCGCGGTTTTGCTGATGAAAATCGTATTTGAAAATTAATTATCTATAAAAATCTTCAATTGTTGCTACAATAAAATGTGTAGCAGCATGAAATGGAAGCCCAACTCCAGCTCTTCACAATTCAGAATAATCGAAAGGATCGATGAAAATTTTTGATCAATTTCGTCCGGTTTGACGTGTTTTGACTCTTATACAGAGAAAAGTTATATCGGTGCCATAAACTCTTTCGCGTGACATAGATTTATTTCGCATCGGCAAGCACTTTTTATCATTCGAGTTTGAGGGAAAAAAGACATTCGCGCTAGTTGTTTGCGAAACAACTTTGCACCATTCGGTCATACGTACAACTCAATGATTTAGCCTTGCTCGAAGCGGAATAAATACAAAAAAAAAGATGGTGCGTAATACAAAGATACCAAATTATACCACATAATTATAAGAACACGATAATTATTATTAGTAACGGTACGACCAACTGATTTGTTTTTTCCTCTATTGTTGTCAACAATATTCGACCAGAGATTGTAACAGAAACAAGTGTAACGATACTAAGCAACGTATTCTGCAAATGTTGCTAATCACGTTACGCTAAGGCCATTCTATAAAAAGAAAATGTTCCTTAATGCAGTACAAGAATAATCCGTAATCCATAATCTTATCTGTTAATCAGTGTTATTTTCTCTGCATGACACAACACAACAGCCAGGCATGCCAGACTGACACTACCGGAAAATACTCACGTCTAAGGAAGCCAAGCAGTACCAGCAAAATACATGCTTGCAACGTTTGCACATCATTTGTGCACATCCCTCGTCCTTCTCAATAGGAACGGAACACATGGGACAGCACTTGATATGGTCACTGTCAAATGGTATACCAGGAGGAAGATCTGGACAGGGTCCACTGTGCCAAGATTCCCGGCACAGTGAACAAAAATCCGTTGAACAACCAGGACAATGCACGGGTCCTGGAGAAAGTCCACCAGATTCTTCACTGTTCACGGAACAGATAGTCTCACAGCCTGCGCGTGGACACCAAGCACGTCCCTTGTCCATGGAAATATCTATACAATGAATCCCAACGAAATTTTAATTCGATAAACAACAGCAGAACTTAAAAAATAAAGTGTACAGTACGACGTCTACTCTACTGTACATGGAAACCAATCTTAGACTAAACCAAATGCTGTGCTACTCGATTCTTATCTGTATGCAAGTATACAATAAAAAAAAAAGAATCCATTATCCCATATTTGTTTCATCAAGCAAAGCTGTCATCGGTGTCCTCTTAACAAGATAAAATGAAAATTATTTTTCTTTCGTCCAATACTAAGAGTTCCTAGCGAGCAGCATGCTTTACCAGCTAGAAATTGGTATGCGATTTATGTAAATGATTTGCATCCGTGTCAATGTCAAATTCTAGAGATGACGATGGTATCGTTAAAAGAAAAAAGGTACGGAGAAAAACAAAGATAAGAATGCAGGTAGAAGGACAGTCGGAAAAAATGTATACGATAAGGAAAGTAAACAAATTGAAAAGCACGTGCTAACTGCACCTCTCAGTGTGTCTCAACTGCCACGAGTCAAAGAGTTGTTTACATGGAAGTGAAAGCGAAGAAGCGACGAGGATTCACCATGATGTAAAATTTAATTCCTTCTCAATGAAACCAGTTGGCTGAGAGAGGATTTATAAGAGTTCATGTTTTTATCCCGCATAGCAAGACGTCGTTTTTTCTTCCTTTCGAGCAACTATCTTAACGAAGGTGCGCGCACCTCTGTTCAAGCGAAATTTTCGATGCTTCTCCATAAGTTCCGGCGTGACTATAGTCGAGATCTCCGTCAAGCCAAGCACACCAGTTTGTTCGCACTGCGCATCCGGGCAGCTGATTTCATATGCGCCTTCCTCGATCTCAAATTCCACGTACGCCTGCATGCACTGAAAAATATATTAATTAAAAATAATATATTCGTACAACTGCCTATGGTAGGATACATTTTTTAATTATGTATTAGTCGTGATACTGATCGTTTTCTTGGTATTAAAGGATTCGTGGACTGTTCGTTATATTTATATAGGCGCCAAAGCGACAGTGTATGCAGACAGATAATGTCGGGCGATTTGGAATTTCGTTAGCATACCGTAAAACCAAGGTTGTGGAACATTCTAGCTAAGCAACTTTGCGAATATCATAACCGGTGAATGTCTCGTTAATTTGTGCCTTGAATGGGACGCACGTCGTGCCGTATTATTGACATTAAATTCAAATTGGCTAATGACACTCGGCATCTATCCGGACGTCGGTTTCTTGATTTAACAAGGGATAGTCAAAAGAGATTCTAATTTAATGGAATATTTTAAAAATTATATTCTGTATTATAGATGTAACGTTAATTAATTATTGACCACTTATAATGCAGGGCAACAAGTTTCGACTAAGTAAACTGTAGAACTTGACTCCTACTGCAGAAATGAATAATTTATAACTCGCATCAGCTCCCTGCCGAGGATTTCATATGCTTCGTACGTATCACGCGAACACTTTAGGCTGGAGATAAAAATATCCTTAAGAGAACTTTTTAAACGGAAAAATATTACTCGTGGACACTTCAATTTACCACTTGTCTACTGCAATTTTGCGTACATCGGACGAATACTGAAATCGAATTTTCATTTCAGTTGTCGTTATTGATTTTTATATTAATTATAATGCCTCGTCGAGACTTCCGAACGATCAGAAATCGAAATAGATAAAATTCCAATGGCATTTAAGGGAATTAAAGTTATTTCAACAGTGTACAAACGGTACAGAGATTAGTATCAAGGTATAAAGTTTGGGTTTGTGTGCCAAGTCTATCGTCTAATCGTTCGAATTTTTATGAAATAAAGAATTTTATTACAGAGCAATTGCGTTTTTATCTTGGTGAACTGACCACAAGAACAACGAGATATATGCACGCGCAGCATATTTCTTAAGGTCACCTGAGATTTAGGTTCCACGCAAGAAAATGCTAACTGCCATAAACATTGCATTTAACATTTATGGCACGATCATATTTTTTTTAAACGATATTTACCAGTAAAGTGAAAAAACACGGAAAACTTTACTGATATTCATTGCCGAATTACGAAAACGTTATTCTTACAATTTTTGAGTTCCCTTTATCAGCCGTTAGTGCGAGAAGGACAGATGTCGCAGTTTTTACGTCCGTAGAGAGAAGGACGAACAAATTAGTGACCCAAATTAATTCGTATCGCTAGGTTAACCTTTCTTGAATATTCTATTCTATGAATGTATCGTTGTCTAATTATAGCAGTTGACCAATGGTAGATCTTTTCTTCAAGAATTTAGAGAGCCTATTGCATTCTTGGAATATACGTACGTTAACATAGGAAAACTTTGTTAGCTTCTGGCTATAAAGTATTGCCAAACCTTGCCCAATCAAAACAATCGCATAACAGTTAAATCAGTGTGGATGTAAGTTGAATGGCCCTGTACAATCCTCACTAATGAAAATCAGTAATCTGTTCGTTGAAAGCATATACTACTTACAAGCTGTAGATCGTTAGGAATATATATCTATGAAAACGCGAGGCTTACTTTTTTGTGTGCATAATTTTTACTGGCACGAAAAAGAGACGCGAATAACGTAAAATCAAAGATCAAAGGGAGATAAATTCTCAATGGTAATAAAAATGTCACTTTTACGATTATTGGTAATTTTTCGGTTTTAGTACAGAGAGTTATGTCTTAGTTGTCACTTGGTTAATGGAGGTATGACATTGTTACTGTCAATTATTTGTGATTAGTATGAGCTGATCAATGGCCAATTTGTAAAGCAATGGTAATTTGATTCACGAACCAAGATTCATCAAATTATGTAACGAGCTCTTTTGATGCTGCTGTTATAAACAAATTTAGAAGTCACCTATGGAACAGTCATCGTTAACTTTAGAAATGCATATTTATTTGCGGTAGAAATTCTGGTTAAAGCTGCAAAATACGAAATTCTCTTGAAGGACTACATGTAAAGAAAAAGTGAACGATCCACAACTAACTTCAAGAGGGAGTCGTATTCTGCAGCTTAGCCGAATTGGGATACCAAAAAGTGACTCAAGAACCGAAAACAATATACTTTGTGTCAATGATTAACAAGTTTGAAATGGTATATAATTTCTTGCAAATCGTGGGATCGTAAAGATGATCAGTGCAAAGTACACTAGCGGTGTTTACAAGTCACTTTGTTGTTCGTGACATCCATAGTTTTATAAATAAATTGAGGGCATGAAGCAATTGAATGTAAAGGTTGTAAGTACCACTTTTATGCAAGAATATACGAAAATTATCTGGTTACACAGGCGTACATTGGGATGTGAAGGATGAGAGAAGAAAGGAGGCTTGTTCATGTCAATATTAACTGCGTTTCATGCATACATCATTGAATATGTAATACAGATGTTCATTGCAGTGAACAATTTCAACTTACATCTTTACAGTAGGAACAACCACAGGCTTCGATTCGTGATGCATTGGCTAGTGATACATCGACAAGACAGAGCTTACAGAGAAACCGTCCAACAGTTTGTTGAGATGCAGCTGGAACAAAGCTACCTGCAGCTAAACTGTATTTCGAGCTGGATGCAAGCGAGAGTAAACTCGAGCAACGAGAGCATACACGACTTCGATTAATAGGTCGACCTTCGAAAGCCAGTGTACTGAGTCCAACAGCAGTTTCGCATTTGCGAAGCGACCTAGGACTAAGATTAATCAAGCTTCCACCGGCACGAGCCTCTAAGCTTGCACTGCTCTCTGGTCTTAAGAGAGGAGCATTGGCTCCCTTTCGCGGTAGAGATCTTTCCACCGGTGATAAATTAACTGCACTAGACTCCTTGTGTAATCGTGGCAACTTAATTCCTGCAAGCTTGTTGCTCTTATCAGCTTTCTTCTGACTGGTGACATTTTTAGCAGGAGGATGAACAGACGTCACTGAACTAGTAGCACTGCCCATGTCCATGGGACGTCTTACAACGAACGAATGGAGGCTAGGCATCCCACGCTCTATGGTACCTATTCTACTACCACTAGCATCCGTAATACCATTTGCCTCTAACTCAGTAAACCCCTCAGAGGATGACAAATAAGTAGCAGGTCCTGCTCCAAAAACTCTTGGCAGATCGTTGGAAGGCTTGTCAGCCAGTTTGGCATAACACGACAGAGACAAAAGTTTACGACGTTCTCCACGAGATTCTGCTGAACCTGCATGTAACTGCTTTCCAGACAAATCCTCGTAACATGATTTCGATGGATACCGACGACGTCCCACAGCCTCGACCTCCTTGTAAGAAGGATACCCTAGGCATCCACCATACCAAGAACGACTTGGCCGGGCATCTATTTTTGTACGTCTATGCCGACTATTTGTTAAAGTCGCCACGGGACCACCACGTGGAAGTGCTTGGACGGCCTTCTCGACGATGTCTTCGTATCCGTTCTCGTCGTTCTTCTCGCGAAGTCCAAATCCTCCAAATGAAATCGTTCTCTCTGCCTTGTTAACGTCCGAATATACGGCATTGTCTTCACTAATGGGACTACTAATCGACGCAGCCTGCACCGTGCGCTCATAATAAATCTCACAGCAGTTCAGTGGTGCGTCTTCACCACTTTCACTGTTTGCTGGCACGGATGCACTGCCACTCTGCCGTGACACTTCCAGTCTTGTTGCGCGACGTTTCCACCCTCGCGACGACACCAGCTGCACGATTATACAAGTCACTCAGAGTTTCCGCCACACGATACTCACTTTAGGTCATACGCAACAGCACAATCGACATTCCCAAGCTGGTCGTTCCGCAGTTTTGCAGACTGTCTTTTTTTTGATGTAACATAATTCCAGTCTGACTCATCAACACAAAGAATCACAGTGGGAGATCGAAACACTCTGACCGTTGTTGAGGTCTCTCTAAGCGCAGTTTTAACGTCATCGAACACTCGTATACAAGAGCGGACGTCTTCTGGATTTTCGCATAAGCTATCGCGTCGGTAAAAACGAGTCGAATTCTTAACGCTGGTGCTAGTTCTTGATGCACACTAATTCTACCTTGGGACCAATACAATTTCTCACTTGTAAACGTCACATCCGGTATCTCTGAAATCCTCGAATCCAAATTAACATTGGCGCTTAATCTTCGCTACCGCAGCGCACCTAGCGGACAAATTTTGCAACGCAACGTCGATTCGAACTTGCTTTGAACGCGACAGTAGTCATACCGTTGACAGAACTGAATCTGCTCTTCTGATGAAATTTTAATATTTATCCGGTGAAAACACTTTCTTCCGGTAATTGTGCTCTTGATTATATGCACAAAGGACATTCTTCTAGTTCCAATTATCAAAAGGACACGCAGGGTGAGTGTCATTTGTACTCTTCTGCAATTACGAACAGACAAATGTATGTTGAGCAAACGAGGCGTCATTATAAAGATCAACCAGTCCGATCGAAGTATTTTTAAAAATATCGGTATGCTTATGTAAATTGATGAGTAATTATCGTAGAAACCGCTTGACGACATGGTATAAATTATCACGCTATATACAATGCAACGAAAATACACAAGACTTTATACCATTCATGCTCAACCTTGCCATTAATGATGACAGGAAAAAATAAAAAAGGAGGAATGAAATAACGCGGAATCTTTTTATTTCCGCTCGGCAACGTTCGTTGAGTTAAATATAAATTCTTTGGTAATATCACGTACGCCACTATTCGTTTGTCGTGAGTTAATACAATAGTATAAATAAATGTAGATAATTTTTCTAATCAGAATTCGCGATAAGCTCTCTACTTAATAAATTGGTATTTCATTTTTTTCTTTTTCGCTCAACCACGTAATAATCTTTACAGTCAAATGACTCCAGATTATTTTCCATCATCTCATTATCTAGATGGTATAAATGCTACCGGAGTTCCTGTCGCATTTCTCAGAATACAGATTAATGCGCTGTTATCGTATCCGTTGCAAAACATAAGTTGCGATAGTCAAAAAAATATAAAAGTTCGCGGTATACATACAAAGACAGGCTGATATTAAATAGTGACAGGTTTTACGATTAGCAATGGAAATTTAAATACAGGAATTAAAAGTTATTGAATGGCTACCGTGCGTAATCGACGACTGCATATGTTGAATAACGTCTGAACGTTAATAAAGAATAAGGTTTTGTTTTAATCCGAGAGATCTGTCAATAATCGACCAATTCAACTGTGGCAGTTTCGCACGTGGCCAAATTATGAAAATACTGCAGTCACGTTTGTATGTAGATATACAGTGGGTCAAGGAAGCTTCCATACAAATTTGGTAGTATTACATAAATTGAAACCAAACGCTTAATGAACATCTCTGGATTTATGCTCTTTCCAGAAACAATGTTTATCGTTGCCACGTAGTTAAATAGTATACTAAATAACTGACAAATAAATTGAGTATATAGAATAAATTCAGAAAAAACAAATTCAGAAAACAAAAGACGAAGTCTTCTGCATTCAACATCCAGCATCCGTAAGCTGGGCCTTCGTTACCGTTAGAATAAATCAAACCGGTAAAAATGAGACTTCAGATTTTTTGTTTTAAATTACAGAAATTAAGGTGACTTTTTCGCAATTTATATTTACTTTTGTTGAGATAAAAGAACGAATACTTATATATGCCAATTTATTTCGAAAAATACACCAAAAACAGCGCTGGTTAGTCTCGCGTTAACCATCTTTATAGACCGTTTAGGAAAATATATTCTTTCATTTGTTTAATTTGTCAAATAAAATTGCACTTTCATTTATTTTTGTTTCTCTTATTTTCTTTCCTAAAACATTCAATTCCGGTTCGAATCCGCCTATCCACAAAAACTGGAGAACCCTCCCGTGTGGTGCTATACGTTAAAATATATGAAAATTGTATATTATGATGCTAGAAAATGCAAGAAATAGGATACTCGTAATAAGACAGTACTTTAAAATATTAACTTTCACGACAGTTCGACGAAATTAGGTTTATTGGAAAATCGTTGAAAAAAAGCATGTCAAATACATTGATACATTTTTTGTAACAATTTTTGCGGGCTCTTCTCTTTTTTTTTTGTTGAGGTGTAAGAGCTCGCGATTACACTCACAATAATTGTATTACGAATTAATTTTATTATTAAAGATACAGGGGTTGAGTTATTCGCAATGAACGAAAATATGATATTTTTTATGAGTACCTACTAATGACCTGTTACTAGAATAATGGAGATATTGAGCAATTTATAATTTATTATATAAGAAAAAATATTGAGTAAGTCGACTAGAGTTTTATTCTTTAAATCCATAGTAACACAGTAATCTTCGTTAGAAACTGTTACACAAAATTACAATGTTACGGTGTGAGATTTTTCCATTTTTCTAGTGCACCTCCCACTCCCCCACAGCCACCCCCCTTTACAATAAATTAAATTATTAAATTATTGCAGTCCTGTTCTTCTCAGATAGAGAGCTTTTGTAAAATATGTAAATTAAAAGAGGAAAAAGTTGCGTTATGCATTTAAACTTAATGCTCGGTACTCCGTAAAATATTTATTTTCATATCCTTCAATAGAATAAAACAAAATGAGCTTCTACTTAACTCTACTAGAAAGAATACGTATGATTAGAACAATGACAATAATAAGAAACAGAAAACCTACACTTTTTATAGACGTAATACGGTATGGATATTTATTAAGAGAGTTCAAAATTAGCATTAGCTAATTGGACAAGGGAAACTTTTCATGTAAATACTTTACACCATCTATCGTACTTTATAAACTGATGCTTACAAGGAAATATTTCCTGGCAGACTGTACTGTCCTAGTCTGGAATGCGCATCGACTGCCCTGACAGCAAAATGATAATTGTTGCCCTCGGAAAACTACAACAATTAACGTTCTGTTAACTATAATTTTCTCTACAGAAGACATATTAGTCTATTATATTTATACAGTATAATTGCATCGCGTTACAGTAATAACATACCTGTGTCAAAGTGCATGCCATTGGCAATTGTAACGCACGAACGTCACCAACTTTCTTCCAAAGGTTTGAACTGGGAACCACATTCGGGAATTCTTGATAGGCGTACAATTGATAACTTACAATCTTAGCGTACGTATCATTTAGATTCATATTCCAGGACAGCACTATACCTGAAATAGATGTAATAACACAAATGGAAGTTGAACTGCAGTTAAATTTTAATTTATGTGACAAGAACTGTTGATAAACTAGATTAAAGACCTTATTTCATGACAAATATTTGCTCATAAAATTGTGTGCATAACATTGACAATTTTGTTACGATAACGTCCGTGACCTTTACGGTTTACATCATTATACGAGTTCTATATCTTTATGTAAAAAATTAAAGTGCAAGCCAATTATTAATTGCTTACAATTACACTTACCGTTTAATACTTTCGTTATCTTTAACGATGGAGCTGGAGGCGGTAATTTCCATGATGGATTACTTGGATTATTGCGAACATCGGGTAACGGCGCTGGATGCTGTAATGGATATTTTATCATTCATTTCGTACTTCAAAGAAATATTAAATCTTAGTTCAACGAAATAGTCCAATTTTTTTAGTTCTAACGTACCTTAAGAAGATGAATGTTTGAGATGGACGGTGTTGTTAGCAACCTCATACCATTGTCTAATTGTGTTACACCTGTGTATAGAAAGAAAGAAATATATATAATGTGTAAAGTAATATTTCCTAAATTCAGAATTATTTATTGTTATTAATTTAATAACCTGTTTTATATGTGACCGAAGATACTGGCCCCCTGATGTTGGGAGGGGGTTGTCTTACCTGAAAGATAAATAAAATATGTTTATATTTTTACACCACGCTTATATAATACTCAATGTTACTTTTAATGACAAACTGAAACGAACAAAAGAAATTCGTGTGTACCTGAGCTGGGTTTGGTGCTAAAACAATTTGCCTTGTCTGTCCTGAACCGTGCATAAAATATGTAACCCTAGGTGCAGTGTTTTGCATATTGTTCTGTAAAAAAGTAACGAAAGAAAAATAATGTAGAAACTGTGTCTTATATGATAATCATGAATATAAACGAATCAAGAAACCCCATGCATAAAATATTTTATGTACCATTAGGGCAGTTGGGGTTGGAGTGTTGGTTGGCGGTGTCATTAACCTAATGTTGTTTTGCTGTGTAGTAATTGCAACGCTTGCAGGTAAGACCTGATGTGCCGGCAAAACCTTTTGATACCGGGTTTGAGACTTTGATGCGATAGTAACCTCTGGTTCAATGGCAGCGGTCTTCGTAGTATTTTGCGTAACAGGAACAGCTACAACGATCAAGAGCAGTGCGTCGCTTATAATAGTTTTATTAATTCAAAAAAAAACATGAAATATCAGTTCATCATTAACTGTATAAATTTGAATAATCATTTTGAATACTTAAAAACTTACATTTACTCTTTTCCTCTTCATCCGTTAAGTCAATGAGATCGTTGTTGGTTGCAGTCTTTTTGAAATTCCCTGTCGCAACTTGGCGATTCACCGGGCTAGGAAGTTTTCCATTTAAAATAACGCTCTGTGGCTGAAATCAAAGAAGTATAGTAAATAGGTAAACTGATCTTTTGTATCTGAAGTTTCCCTTTAGCAAAGACATACCGTGGCAGTGTGTTGTGAGTTATTAACTTTAGGCAACGATGAAGCTGTCGTAGCGACTTCACTGAAAGTGTTTGTACAATGCACGGAATCTGAGGACTTTCCTACGATCAGAGCAGTAGGCGTCGCGACGGAGCTAACAGCAGCTTGCGTCGTCTGCGTTTGACTTTGTACAGGCGTCACCGGCATGGACGATGAAACGTCGATCCTTCGTGGTGATCTGACCTTCAGTCCACGTCTTGGGACTGAGTTTATTGTCACGGGAGTTTCGGTAGGTTCAGGAACCGGTGTAATTGTTCCATTTGGTATAAACGCTGATTTTAGAGCCGCAGTTTGTTGTAATTGTCGCAAATTATGAATTGTTCCATCCTGGAGATACAAATACAGCACGGTAAGAAAATAGTCACAGATAAATCCAGCACGCGATGACGTTAAATATTGTTTTTAGAAATACTTACCGTGACGAAGTTCACTTGCAATCCAACAGACCTGTTGATCTTGATCGGTGCCACTATTTTTTCATTGTTTGAACGTCGCTCTGAGATTGAATGATTCAATACTAATTCTAAATCCTTTATCTGTCGTGCCAAGTGCACACACCTTACGCGCGTTGCTTCCTGATTTCTTTCAGATATCTTGGCCTGTTCACGAAGCTTACCAATCTCACCACGCATTGCTATGCTCTCGACAATTTTTTGAATGAGAAGTTCTTCCAATTCCTATTTATATGAAACATCAAGAAGCAATAAGTTTCATTGAACTATTAATAGGATTGAAATTTATTGCAACGTCAATGTTACACGCTAACGTCTTGATAAGATTTGGTAAAACTTTACTCACTGTCTGTGTCAATTTTGTTAATCTTTCCTTGGCATCCCTCTGAAAGAACTTGCGCACATAATTAAGAGACTTAATAGAATCTTCGTTCTTCTGCGCCGACTGATCGTCATCCGTTGACTTTATTATCTCGTCACTCATACGCGGCTTCTTCACATCAATCTCAACCCCTATTTCATCATTATCCGCAAGAAGTCGCTTCAAGCTTGATTGACTTGCTGCTACTGACGTTTTAGTATCGTCAGTTGTTTTTCTCTTTTGGACAACATTTTTATCCATCTTGTTGATTAACTCAAAATCGCTGCTGTTACTCAGTAATTCTTTCCTAATTATCGCCTCTGCGTTTCTCGCTATTCTTCTCCTCTGCCGACTGTTTTCTTGTTCTGGAGACAAAAAGATTTAATTGTGGTCGATTAAACGAGTTACCCATAACACAGTGGCGTTGTAGCGAATTACAAAAAAGAATATACAAAAGTGCAGTGTGATCGTATAAGCGCAAAGTGATCATTGTTGATTATGAATTAAACGAAAGGAAATTGTAAATTTTTGTCCACCACTTTTTCAACCCTTACAACGGTCTACCCTGCGAGGCAACAAATATGCACAATCCTCTTCGTAATGAAATCCTATATATTTTTTTTTGAAAATCCAACAAGGACATGCCGCTTTGACGATCTACTGCATAAGGTACTTCCACGTGGTAATGTATAAAGAACGAAGGAATAAGATGTTTGTGAATAAGTGTTTTTTTTTGTATCAAAGTCGCATGACAGTCCGTACCTTTTTTTCTCTCTTGAACGTCATTTTCCTGTGCTGCAACCAGCATTTGCAACGTTCGCTTTCTGCTGTTACGGCCGATAGCAGTTGGTACTTTTTTACTTTTCTCAGTAGCAGTGTTCTTACTACTTTTTGAAACCGTATCCAAAAGCTCCTCACCTGTAAGATCAACCGTTATGTTTTCTGTGTCTATAGATTTTTTATCTCCCCTCGTATTCACTTGTTTCTCATATTTCTTTCCACTGTTCGTCGTGGCCGTTTTTGAAATGGACTTGTCTCCTGCCACGGTCAATTTACGTCGATTCACCTTACTGCGCTTAGGGCGCTTCCGCTTTCGACGCTTTTTGTTAGTGACATTTTTCACGTTGTTCTGTACCGACGATCCATCCGTCTGGATTTCGATCAGCGAATCCGTACTCTTTGTGCTTCCGGTCTCTACATCGATTTTATCAGTATCACTCAACACGTCATTTTCTGAAGCAACGACGTTATCTTTTTTCTCAAAGTTAATCCTGTCAATCGTTTCAATTTCCTTTGCATCATCCGCATTATTTTCATCGTTCCCCATCGCAATGGCGCTTTCCGGTTTTTCACTTATTAGTTCTACGTCGGCAGTTGACTCATGTAATTTTTCTTTGGCGCCTCCTATACTCTCATCGGATAAACTGGCACCCTCTGATTTTTTAACATCTCCATTTTTTTCAATATCTTCAACACTACTCTTTATTGCAGGTACTACTTTCTCATTTTCCTTAGAATCACTCGCTTCAATCTTTATATCGTCCTTATCACATGATTCGCTTGTCTTGGCATTCGCATCTTCTGCATGTAAAATTTCTCCAATACTTTTACTTACATCTTTATTAGTTTCCTTTACGGAACTTTCCTGCTTCTCGTTCCCTTCACAATCCGCTTGTAAACTTGCTGCCGCACGATCGGCCGTCTGTAAATTTTTCGTGACTTCATCAGTTTTCTCCTGACTTGCATTACTAGCATTTTCAATATTTTGCGCGTCGTTTGCCTTTGCTGGCGTGTCATTAACTTTTGTACAGATGTCGCTAGAGACGTTAATGTCATTAGTGACGATTTGATCATCATCAACATTTAAAAATTGAGTAAATTCACGATTACGATTACTTTCTACAGCAGTATCATTCGATACCAATTTATCGGTTTGACGATTTAGCGAATTAAAAGCGTCCTTAATGTTTTCGGTCGTACTATTTATATTTATATCTCCCTCGTCATCCTCATTATTTACAGGACAGTTATTATCTACAATCTCATTGATTTTCACAGCCTCCTTCGTATCTTTCTCAGGCTTCGATTCCAATTCTTCGGAACTAACCGGTGGCGCAGCATCAACACTTGCATCTTCAGTTGATTCCTTCTCACTCGTTCCTTCGTCATTTTGCCAATCCTTCAGTTTCTTGTCGACGTCAGACGAATCTTCGTTCTTTTCGTCCGAACTCTTATTCTGAGCAGCAGCCACCGGTTTCCCGTCACTAACAATAAATTCATTTTCTTCGTCGCTTCTCACACTTGTCGGCAGCGACTTACTCATATTATCACACGCCGTGTCGTCATTTAATTTATCCTGCGATTCCGTTACGGGACTCTCCGTTTTTATGGGACTCTCAACATTTTTTATTTTCCCAACAGGACCTTTCTTTCCATTGTAATATGGATTCCTTCTGCCTAGACCTCTACTTCTAGTGTGAGGTAGCACGTTGTAGTATCTGGTGTTGTAACTCTCGGTGATAAATCCTTTTTGCTTCAGACGATACTGATATCGCAAGCTTTCGATCCGACCATTATAAAAGGACCGATTGTGCATCTCGTTCGGATACGACCAACGATTTCCACGCACAGAGCGTTTTGGCAGTACATATGAATTATCGATACACGGCGGTCCTCTATAATCCGTAGTATCGGCGCTCGTTCTTTTCTTATCGGCATCGTATAAATGGCGATCGCCCATCGTTTTATCATCCACAGAAAAGTTACCTGACTGTTGCGCCCCTTGCGTCAATTTCACACTGTTGAGAACGCTGCTCTTCTCACCAAAACTCTTCTCAACCCCTTCGATCTTCCCAACTTCGTTGCTCTTTGAAGACTCTGTGCCAGCTGCTGGTTCAACTGGGACTTCCGGCACCTGATCTGTAATCAGAAAGTTGTCTATGTTACATAATTAATATGGAATTAACCTCTGTACCAATGTCAATCATGTAATAATTTTTAACAGGTGTATAACGAGTAACTATGTAAAAAAAAAAATGGCCAATATCACGCCTAATATTTCAATTATCAAAACAGGAGATGATACGTGGCCAACATAAAATTTTCATGCGTAAAAATAAATAAGATTTTTGCGAAATTGGTTGACTATCTTCATTAACTGATCATCGGGCTGCACATAATAATGACAAAATTAAATAAACGCATCGAAACGCACAACTCGCAACTACGAATGTTCCAGCATATATTGCATGATTTTATTGGTTCCGTGTAAGAAACAACAAAAACGCTTCCTATTCGATCGTCAAGCAGGAACTTACTATTGGCTCTCTTTCGCTCAAGATCCTCAAGAAAGAGAACGTACATCCGATACAGTGAATCTTCGGCCATGGCGAACAAAGTTTATTAATAACGGAGAACCATAGCTTCGTTACCGCGTCAAATGAAGAATTGTATCTCGCGGCATTTTCTGTTGTTAGCAACCGTTGCTAGGATACCAGATAACAATCGTACGCGTTCCATAGTATTGTACCTTCTGCTTCGCAATTGTATTCGCAGAATACAACATTAAGTACCGTACTCAAATAATACAAACAACCTTGTTAACCTCTTACAAACGAGCTTTAACATATTCCTAAATAACAATTCTCAAGCAATTCATAATTTTCAACGTCAACATACAGAATCTCAAGTCGCAACGAAGCACACACAGAGTACTAACTCTTCGAAACAAAATACCTGGAACAATACTATTCTCCGATGGAATCGCGTTCCAGAATGGAACTGGACGTCCAAAGTAATTTCAAACTGACGAAACGCTCGCATTCCAATTAAACTGCGCTGAGGATTATGCAACGGAAAAAAAAAATGCACAACACAAGACGATTGAACATAATTTAACTACAAGGAGGAGCTATGGTCATAACGCAATTACCACCGCATCACCGATATATGCGTATCTACACCTATTTGACTCACCAGTCGTTTTTCTTCCCTTTTTATCGAGATTGGCAAGAACACTGACCCCATCTTGTTCAGCCTCATCAACATCTGAGACTCTCAAACGTAAGATGTCCTCGGATACTCCGTCCTGCGCACTGCGATCCTTCCCCGTTCCTGATAAGAGCTGATCTTCTTTGTTCTCGCCCTCTTTTTTTTTGCTACCAGTACACGTGAGTTCGGAAGTATTGGATTTTTTCTCAGACGGGTGCAATGCGGTGGCTTTCATAGTCTCCATTTTAATGGGGGAAGGGTTGATAAGAACGTGTCACACGAGACCCTCTTGACCCATGCATTTAACAAAACCTAATCTGTGAATTACCAAAGTATTTTCTTCCTTAAAAAAAGTATCCATACGACGCCATTTTCATTCTTTAACAATTATTACAATTTTATCCTGACTATTTCTAAGCAACGACCTAACCAAACTATTGTCTATCAAAGTACTATCTGACATCACGTTCCACTCACGCGTGTTATCGTACGTCCTCGTGTACGTATAATACATTTTTATTAACAATTAACAATTTTACGTAAATTACGAAATATCACCGAGGTATCATCGTATGGTTTTTGAGGAGGATCCAATTAGATTAGAATTGTACGAGGTTCTTGTCTTTCTTTGTTAGTATAAACGTATCCGGACAAAGTCTACTTGGACAAGTGGAAGTTCGTTTAGATACAATGTTGTTTAGCTTCTTTTCCAATCAACAGATTCAACATTAGTACAGACACAGTGATAAATATAACGTTAATTAGGCATAACAATTTAATTCGAATTGATAATTCCTAAAGTGATAATCTTACGATATTTGCATACCTATTGGATCAAACTAAATGTTGTGTCGAACGTCCATGTTACGAATTTTTCTGTAAATAAAATATTTATGTTATCCACGTACCCTGATAAGTTCATAATAACGGATTATTAAGAGCGCACAAAATATTGGCCGAGCACGAGTTATTTTAAATATTTTTCTTTGTTCTCAAGTTTGTGGTTAATTTGCTGCATTGTTCGCTATAAATTATGTGCTTAATGTTGAATGACATGATAAAACTGGATATCATATAAACAAGAAAAACCCATTAAGGGAATATTACGAAACAATGGAAACAAAAATCTGTGCACGAACAATATTGTATCAAGACGATCGAACACACTGCCATCTATGTGGAAAGGCAGATTGGAGGCTTCTCGAAAATCGTATTTATATGTACCAAACAAGTCTGTCACCAAGTTGTTTAAACGTTACATCGAGCAGCTCTTGCTTATCCTTGGCCTATCCCCGATTAAACTGCGCAAACTCACGAATCGACTGACCCAATGAAAATCGATGATGTTATTTTTAAGAGAATCGTTAGTCACTTTTCACTTTAGGCAATTACAGCACGATACAAATGTCCTGGGCAGGAACGAAGGTATACAAAACCAAAAGAAAGGTGTATATCATGAACCAATCATTTGACGCAAGGTTTTAAGCTCAACGGAAAAGTCTCGAAACACGTTTGGCTTGATACTCAGGTTAGACTACAACCCGACCCATTACGGATCGATGTTGCCGCACGAGGTCAGCACATGTGCATGACGACGAAAAATATGTATTTTCCCAATAAACCGTGCTCAGAAGAGTTTAAAAAATATATTTTATCGGTCCCATTAACGAAAGTTTATGGTCTGGATTGAAGTAATACCGAAATATTACTTGTTACTTCTTCACGAACTAAGCAGATGGAGCTTGGGCCCAATTGGCTAGCCAGCTCCGGCCCATGAGCAACGTACAAAAGCCTGATAAACTGTACGCGCGTTTAAATTCTTTACGGACAACCGTTTGTTTTGTTACGCGAGTGTAGTGTGGCCCGTGGCTGATACTATTATCGAGAGACGACTCGATCAACGTTACGATTAACGCGTTATTTAGTTTTTTCAGATGAAGGCTCTGCTATGCAAACGAAGTTACGAATGCCGCAATGGCGCACACGGCCAGCAAGAAAGGCGAGCTTATCGACAGGTTGGCTCTGTGAACGCCGAGCACTGAACCCAGGCCCCAGGGTACAGCGCCGAACTTGCACGAACCTACACGAAGTCTTGGAACATGGCGACTCGTAACGTTACCGAAGAGATCCATTTCGATCGAAATTTCACAACTGCTCTTTCTCTGTCGTGCGTTCGTTTGACGTTTTTACTTGAGAATACGTACGTACGCGTTGAAAGTTCGAAGCTGACAATTGAAACCAGGCAGCTTTCGACTTTTTTGGTATTCGAATTTTTTTTAACGACATAACTCAGTCACGTGATCGCGAGAATATTAATTCTAAAGTCATACCGATAAGCGTCTCTTATGAATAATAATTATTTATCACGTCAAAATTGCAAACGAAATTCGAAAATATCCTGCGGTCTAACGTGGAGACAATTTTGATTTTATGAATGAAGAGTATACGGGATGTTTATGTACAATACTTAAGTTTCTGGTGCTAACACGATCGCAATAATTTAAGTCGCATAGTTATTTGTTATAAATACTGACGAATTAGTCAAAGAAAACTTAAGCCTCTATTTGTACCTTGAATAATGATAAATTCGTATTTTTTAAGTTTTCTCAAGCTCGGTCGATAAAAGCAATACGTAGATCGTTTTTACAAAAATTATCTACGTCGTGATCCATACAAATTTTGTAATTCAACCACAATCTGCCAGCAAGCCCAAAGTTTCGTATAACATTGTTACTCAGTTCAGATTTTAAACTAAAAGACCAATGCGAGTAGCACGAAGACGTAATACGCAAGTCGCGCATGCGCTGGCAGCGCTATGACGTAACATCTAGTGCCAAAAGTCAATTTAGACGCAGATTCAGATCCTCAAATTTTAGCGTTGAAGCACCAATAAAAAACTGAATGCCAAAAACATCCCCTTCCTATAATTGTTTCACTTTAACGAACAATTCAGCTTTACTCAAAAATAGCTTTATGTCGTCAGTATAGCGCAAATCCTTATATCCCTTCCTTAAGTGAGACATTTTATTAAACAATTTACATTTGTAAATTCACATCCCCGATTCACATCGAGCATAAGATGCGCAACTCAACTGAAAAAAATTCAAATGTACAAATTGGACATTTTGTTGAATCGTGCGAAAATACTTAACAAATTTCAAAATACGATCGACACACTTTGAAAAACAATGTCCAAGATTATAATTTTTTACAAGATTGTCCCAAAACCTTACAGTCATATTTTTGGACACTGTATGAACATTACAACCAAAAAAGCGCTCACAGTTGACAGTGCAAGACAGTAACACGAAACAAATCATCGTTACAATAAAACCTGTAAGGCATTGATAAAAATCTATAGCCTTTAGTACTTTTTCTCAATTATTATAAAACAAGAGCGCATCGGGACAGAAATAGAAGTGACCAGAACTTATCGTTGCAGACATTTCACGTGATTACGATTATGTCGTATACCGTAAAACAACTGTACAACATTGCACAATATTTTCGTTATACACGGTTAAAACAAAAAAACTATATACAAAAGTGCTAATAGCAATTGTTGAAATAATCAATAGCACAAAGCATTTTAAATAACGGAATCAGTGACCGAGTGTACCGATTGAGAGCAAATTTTCGTGAAGATTGGACAATTATAAAACCAACACCAAAATGAGAACTATAAATCCCTAATGAAACCTAATAAAGGTACAGACAACTAAAACTAAATTCGATTCGAACTACAAAATTCTTATATCGTAATAGCACACAGGCCTTGAGCGTGCAAGCGAGATGGCGGGGTCGGCTTGGCAAACCTAACCTCGAATGAAATATTCACATAACCAGATATCATATTAGCTACAGTTTACAGTCTCAAAACTATAATAACTTTACTCACGTCATCCTGGCCAATTGCTGTATAACTTCAGAGTATCGTTGCGATTACTACTGTTAATTGACAAAGTAAAAACTTAGAGAACAAGCCACGCCGTCCCAGCTGACGCCAACCAGCACAAAATGTGAACGTAGCGTTGTATAGTCCGACCCAAACGCTTCCAAGGGTCTGAATAGTGAACTACGCAAACGCAACGGTACGAGTCTCTTTGTCTACTTGCTCGCGTAAAACGAATCAAAATAGAGTAAAGATATCAATAGTATCGCCTTTTACCACTTTCCTCATTGATTGCCAATATAAATTTATTAGAGATCTCACTACACGATGACTCTACCAAAGTATGGACCATGAGAGAAACCATAAAAAATATGAGTTCGGGAAAATTTTTGAGGTATGATATACGTCCCAGTATCGATATCGACCAGTGATCATCATAATCTTGTGCAAGGCTAATGTCTGAAATAACCTCTACTTTATGTGTCGGGTTTGGTCATTGCTCTCTGTATGCAGATGATCGATTGTAATATGCTTAATTGAGAAATTAAGATGATTATAATAAGTACTTTCACGAGTTTTTATAGTATGTGACTACTATTCTGCGTGCTAAAGGACACGTTCATCTTATCCGTTATGAATTGTAGGTTATAATCTAACAATGAAAATATTTCTTGGCTTTGTATTACGCGTTAAGAGTTTTTGTGGTAGCTATTACAGTTGTTTATTTATGCCAACATACTTTTTTTTCGTGCCACCATGTATAATTGTCTACTACGCAATAAATGACGGTACTGCGTCTGCGCGATATATTACTTTATAGATCTGAACGTACAATTTGTAACTATATTCTGTTCATTACGATTGTTACAGAATACGTTTTACGTTTTTCATTTGTCAGCAGTTGTATCAACATGTGATTTTGAGCTAAAATATGATATTTCATTATCGACGGGATAGTGCGCGATGTTGGCAAGACGTTGATAACCTAACATTGGATACGTACTGATCACGCAAAGCATTCTAAAATGTTAATAAAATATTATAATCGGCACTTTTCAAATTCCAATAAAGTGAATATTTTCGTTGACTTACTGTAGCAACGGACCTATGTAAGTAATCAATAAGTATAATAATGGAGGGGCCGAGAGTAAGTATCGAGTGATAAAACGAAAATAAAAATTGGTTATGAACTCGAAAAATATAATTTTTATAGTCAAGAAGAACATTGTCGGCCATTTTGTGAACGTTCAACTTGAGAACAAAGGAATCTAGGCATTTCGATTCCTAACATGGCCGTTCATGTACTTGCACCTAACTTCAAGTATGATAAGTTAACATAACGTAACGTAACATAACCGAACCTAACCTCGAAAAGTTAATAAATTTATATTCAACGATGCCACTCTGCGCGTTCTATTCATTTATCTGTCTACTGCGCAACCATGGCAACCGATATCGGAAAAAGAATTACTGTTCTCAAAATTTCATTGAAACGTGTTAATATGCAGTCGAAGTAACCTTATTTGTGACACGTAAAGTAACCATGACTACCAAAAAGATTGCTCGCACCTTCTAGCTTCTGGATAACACAATTTATCTTCGAAATATCAAATAAATAGGGAATCTTCACTGCTCGTACTTACCGAAACTGCTTGCAACATCGCAGCATACCAAACCAGTGGCGCCGTTGCCACGTTTCGGCCATAAGTAGCGTAGCACAATGGAAAAAAAACTACCCGTTTTTCCTCCTTAATAGCATGGTATAGACGTTTTAAACTTCGATTCTCTAAAAGTAGATTAGCAAATAAATTGTAATCGTAATATTTTCGGGCGATTAACTATATAACAATTTATTATATTCGTTTTATGCACATAACAACGTTCCCGTGCAATATGCGCATGCGCAAGTCTGGCCAAGGCCCCGTTCGCCTGAAAATTCCGATATTCTCCGAATTGTGCATTCAATATTTTTCAGGGATACAATATCAATAATCTTACTATTCATTATTGTATCATTACATTGACAAACTTAAATCAATCAAGAATAACTAAATGAAATTGTTCTAAGAATGTTACTGCGAACGTCATGTAAACGTCGCGTGAACATTACACATTGTATTAAACGGCATAACTTAAAATGAAAATTCTTTGTACATACGTAATATTTATTCTTAAAAGCAATTAATGTTATCATATCAAGCTTTTGGATTTAAGCAATCCAGAGAGTATCAGCGTATGTGAAACGAAAAATGTAGATGCATGGATTCTTTTCCATTTAGATTAATAGGTCACGTAACCCAGTAAAAGCCGTTACTGTTGAAGTTCTCTATATTAAACAAGAGATTATTAGAAAAATGTAATAAACTTTTCAGACTAGTAAACTTTGAATCAAGATTGCTGTAAGGTTTGAGATTATCGAACTTTCACCAATTACTTGAGAAAATTAAGTGCATACAGCATGCAGTAGGATGCAGATACAATTGTTTACATTCAGTTTCATCAAAATTGTAATGCACTTTTTAGTTACACGTTGATGAAAGTTCATTGTGTATGATTCAAACTTTGTTGCAAAAATGAAAAAGTTATAAATGTATTGATATAATGGATACAATAAATAATAGATAAATACTGTATAAAATGACTTTGCGTTAACCAAATTACGTAACGCAGTTTACAAAACATTACTAGCGTTAGAAATGTATTATAACCAAGCAACGGAATGATTTTTTGCTGAACTTTATCACGTTACACTGCCTTAAAGATAACGTTCATCAACCTTGTTAATTCGCCATTTTCTCGATTCTATACAGTGTTCTTTGAGTTGTTGATTTTGTCATTAACGTCATCAACACTATAGTACCTGTGAAACTGATAAACGTTCAACACACTCGCGATACCGTTGTATTTGTTCTTCAACATTAACGCATTCTAACCTAAAACGTGTGGTACAGCTAACACCAAAGTTGAGATAAAAGATAAAAACAATGCCAGAGAAGAGAGTGCTTATGATTTGTTTAGGTATAAATATATATGAAAATATTAAAATCAAAAAAATAATAGATAATAATTTCAACACAGTATACATGCATGAACAATCTTAAAAGTGAAATACTGCCATGTTTTCAAATTCAGTATGTTGAAAGACATGGCACACTTATGAGTAAAATTAGCTGTCATTAAAAGTTGATTAAAATTTGAAGACTTTTTGTTTTCTAGGAAATATATGTCGTTCTCCTATTGCTGAGGCTGTGTTTAGTCAGCTAATACAAGAAAAGGGTTTAAATGATTTATGGTATGTAGAAAGTGCTGCACTGATCGGATATCATACAGGAAAAAATCCTGATCACAGAGCTATGAGCACTCTTAGAGAAAAAGGAATAACTAATTATTCTCATAAAGCCAGACCGGTAAGGCAAAATGTAATTCATTAGGGAACCCTTATGTTGACAATATTTTATTAATAGTTTTTGTTTTTTATAACTAGATTAAAAAAGATGATTTTGAAAAATTTGACTGGATTTTTGGGATGGACAATGACAACATTAGTGAATTAAATAGACTGAAACCTCAAAACTGTAGTGTTAAGGTAGAATTGCTTGGTCAATATGATCCAAATGGTGAAGTCATTATTAGGGATCCATATTATGTAAGTTGTACTTTGAGATCAAGGACATGAGAAGCAATTATTAATAAATATTAATAAAGAAAATTTTTGTATAGGACAGTGGCAAAGCAGGATTTGAAAAAGTACATGAGCAGTGTGTGAGAAGTATTGAAGCTTTTTTAGAAAAATATAAAGGTAATTTTTTTTAACAACTTTAAAATGATGTACCTCTATACCTTTTATAAAACTTTTACTAAGAATAAGTATGTTATTTCATTCCAGATTAACTAGTACGATTGGGCAAGAAGATAATTTTGTTTATAAAATCAATTAATAAACAAAAACGTAATGATGAATGTATCACATTGCAATGTACTTGAAGAAAATTAAATGAAAAATGCATTTGTTTTCTTTACTGTCTAATCTCATCCTTATAACTTCATAATATAAATTTACAAATCGTTTTTTAAAAGCTGCATGCAAATTGCTTACATACCCTGGGTAACGAATTCATGTGCGGATGAAGGTGATCTTGAATTAAAGATTGATTTTGAATTTCCCATAATAACTTCCAAAACATTACTCCTACATCGCCGTTGTAACGAGTTGAAATCAGTTCAGATAAGTTGAAATCAGTTCCAGTCCAACCTTACAACGTTCAAAATTTCTTTGTAAGTTGAACAGATGGCGACACTATTTAATTCTTCCCATATGGACTCGCGCTGTTTTAGTTACTTGTCAGTACATTCAGCACATGTGCTCTATTAATACGGATTTCCTATTTGCATCATAATTTTAGGATACTTTACTTAATTTAAAAAAAATATCAATATGTCTTTACCCTGTGAAGAAGGACAGTTTAGTGATGCAGACGAAGATGCTCCAAGGTATGTATTAAGAATTTGTAAATTATTTTTAAATGAATAACCTTGGTAATATTACTTAATAGTTCAATAATTTGTGATTCAAAAAAAAATCTTTGATACAATTTTTCTTGATTTTTCAACAGTATATGATTTTATCAGCGTAAAATCTAGGGTATCGTCAAGCTTTTGGGTTAAATTAAATGATACATCATTGTATTTTTATGTTACAACATAAAATGCAATTTTCAAAAGATATCAATATAATTTATGAGCAGAGTGAAAAATACATATTTAGTATATAAAGTTGTTTTTAATATGGGGGAACATTGATAATATTATATTTTTAATAATTATTGCATAAAAGATTCAGGTTCAAGCAGTAATTTTGCTTGTAGAGTTGAGCTGTCAAGGGGAAAACCAGTATTCGAATCGCAGATTGCAAATAATTTAGATAGTTTGCAAATTGATGAAACGCATGACAACGAATCAAGTGAAGATGAATTAGATTATGATTGGGAGTACTCAGCAGAGAATAATGGACAAAAGAATAATTTTAAAAATTTAAATAGTCGGACTCCTAATTCTCAGACTGCTTCTAATAAGGTAGCAAATTATCAGCCAACCGATAAACTATTTAGAAGATATTCGAACAAAATCAATGTCGAACAATACGAAGGACCATCTTTGCCAGGACATGCCAAAAATGTTCTTATCGAAAGCAATAAACGTGCAGAGAAGGATCGTATACGCACAAAAGACAAGCATGATCGTGCAACTGTTGAACAAGTCATGGACCCACGTACACGAATGATCTTGTTCAAGCTACTGAACCAAGGTATCATAGCTGAAATCAATGGTTGCATATCAACAGGCAAAGAAGCAAATGTATATCATGCAACTTCAAAGACTGCTATTGAGTTTGCAATAAAAATCTATAAAACGTCTATACTGCAGTTTAAAGATCGTGACAAATATGTAAGTGGAGAATTTCGTTTCCGTCATGGTTATTGTCGTCACAATCCGCGAAAGATGGTACGCACTTGGGCTGAAAAAGAGATGAGAAATTTAATTCGTCTCGCACAAGGGGGAGTGAGCGCTCCAAAACCAATTTTATTACGTAGTCATGTTCTATTGATGGATTTTATTGGGACCAACGGTTGGCCATCTCCGAAACTAAAAGATGCTGTATTGAGCTCATCTAAGCCAAGAAAGCTTTACAGAGAATGTGTTGAAACTATGTGGACACTTTACAATAAATGCAAATTGGTTCATGCTGATCTTAGTGAATACAACTTATTGTATCATGACGGATCAATTGTTGTTATTGATGTTTCACAAGCTGTGGAGCATGATCACCCTCATGCTCTTGAATTTCTCAGAAAAGATTGCAACAACATAACAGGTAAACTTTTTTATCGAACTTATTATTTTATCATTTTTGATTTAGACAAATTCAGTCGATCAACAATTCTATTCTCAAATTTTGTTTGGTCTCCAGAATTTTTCCGTAAAAATGACGTTGCTGTTATGACGGTGAAAGAGCTTTTTGATTTTATAACCGATCCTACTGTGACGGAGGATAATATGGAAGAATATTTGGATACAGTATCCGAAAGAGCAACACAGCGTATCCAAGATGGAACAGATCCAAATCAGGAAATAGAGGAACAAGTTTTTAAACAAGCTTATATTCCTCAAAGACTAACAGAGGTACAATAATACATAATAAACAGTGACAAACTATAGATCCGTGTAGAGAAAGATTTGCAATAAATGATTTGCATATTTTAAAATGTAGGTTGTCGATATAGAGCGTGATATAAAATTGGCAAAAGCTGGTAAAGAAGATTTAATATATAAAACATTGGTGGGTTTGAGAGCTGATCTTTCTAAACCAGCAGATGTGCCTGAGATTTTGGCATCGAAGGATGAGAAGAAAAAATTAGAAAATGATGAGGATGACGAATCATTAGAAAGTAATGAAACCTCAGAGAATGACAGTTCTAATGACGACAATGACGAGGATAACGAGAATTCAAAATTTATTCATGCTGGACGTCCACGAGATGAATCACCAGAAAGTAGAAAGGTATTTTAATTTTTTTAAATTTATTTTCATAACTATATGTGATATTACCGCAAATAATGTTACTGTCTTGTCACATTCTCCATTTTACAAGACTATTTTATTCCTAGGCACGGAAAAAAGCGGTGAAGGAACAACAAGCTGAAAAAAGGAAGCTCAAAATAAAAAAGCACGTTAAGAAAAGGAAAGAACGAATTATGAAAAAGAAATAATAATCCTAATCCGAACTGTATCATAGAGATGAACGAATGCAATTGTCGTATAGTATAAGATAAGATGAGTATATGAAAATGTTGTACACAGTAAAAACAAAATTCTTCAGTTATTTTCTAAATTTATTATTAAAGTTCTAGCTGTGTAGTTGTAAAGGCCATTCTATTGCATCCTTCGTATCCCCACTCTTTCCTCCGCCTCCATCCTTGTTCCACTGCCAATCAACTAAGCAGTGGCGTGAAAGCAGACGCCAAAAAAAAAATTTCTTTAAAATCCCAATATTTATATTTTAATTAATAAAACTTGAACTAGCACTAATACATTTTTCTAAAAATGTATTCTGTTTTTGTCACATTAATATTACGTTTTCTATTACGAGACGTCCGTTTTTTCACGTCATAAATGACAAAATTAATAATATTGTTTACAAAAATAAAAATATAAATTATAAATAACGAATCCTTGCACTTTATAAATCTTGTTCAATAGGAATTTGTATTGTACATATTCTTAATACAAAGATTTATAAAGATACACTATGATAAATTAGTTTTGATATATTTTTTGAACATAAATTAAAAAAGCAAAGGGATTTAATTCCATACTTATACGATTATTCTTTTGAAATGCCAAACATATCACCCATTCATGAAATCATCGACATATGAAACCATCAGCATTACTTATTTGTGTGAAAAAACTAAAACGTAGGCTGTGTTTAGCAGAAACCGCTAAGAAATTAATACATGGATTAGTTATTTGATCTTAATCTTGCAACAATTGTGAGATTTAACCAATCAAATGTATTTGCTCTCCCAGCGGTGTTTCTGTTGAATACAATTATAGTGTTGTAGCAGCAGACGATGCGGTACAAAATAATACGAAAGAAAATATTTTAATAAATTGCATGTTGAATAATCACTTAGTACTTAAAGTAAATAAAAAATATTAAATTTATATAACAAAGGCAAAATGATTAGTTCAGCGATTACTCGGAACATTTGTACGATTCAGAAAATTGGGACTCAGTCTCAATTATTTCGCAAAATAATACAATGCCAGAGTGGAAAAAGTGGAATCTTCAGTAGTGTTATAACATTATCAAACAGCATCCGAAATTATGGGATTTTTAATTCAATTTCCCGATTAAAAATAAGGTAATGTAATCTTATAGGTTATATGTATATTTTGTATGATTATTCCAAAGAATATCTTGTTTTAATACACGAACCAAGAATGATCTTTAAGTACAACCTTATTTTTGTAGCTGTTAAGCTAATGATATCTCAGATTTAGTTGATAGTGCAGTACATGCATAAATTTAGTGTAAAAATATTGTTCACACAGGGCAGAGAATGATAAAATTATACCAAAGTCTGGTAACCGACAGCTGTCTACTAAACAAGTTTCTAGTGTGGAACGACCGTACGAAGTAAACACCAATGTAGCAAATAATGTAATATTATATAAATTTGAGAAAGACAGGTTTTACAAATTGTTAACTGTATTTGGGTTTTCTCAATTGTTTGGCTGGTTTATCATTTCATATTACATATATACATCATATTGCAAACATCTGTTTCAAAAAGAGAATTGGATAGATCATATAAAAGAGTATCCAATAAGTTTTTTCCTGTTCATTAGCTCCACAATGTTAGGTAAGATTCATTGATAAAAAGAAATTTACAAGAACTTGTACCACTTACAATATTCTAAAAACATAATGAGCTCTATATATTTTAGGTTTACTGTCATATGGAGCTCTACATTTCCTGATTACAAGGTCCATTAAGTATGTAATACTATGCAAGGGAGGCAAACAGTTCATGATCGCCACTTATCATCCAATTAAACAGACTACTGTCAAGACGATACCTATAGAATCAGTATGTACCATCGATTGAAATTATTAATGTTAGGAAGTTGTAAAATTCTACAATAATTATAACTTTGAAAATCTACTTATTCAGGTAACTTTGAGAAATTCAAGAAGCGAAGGGAAGAATGTTATAGCACTTAAAATAAAAGGAAATCCCTTATATTATTTGTTGGATAGCCGAGGACAATACACAAACCCAGAACTCTTTGATTATACAGCTGGTGTTAAACGATAATAATTGCAATTGAAAATTTTGCATAGAAGTTGCTTTATAACTTACCATTAGTTTGAGTCTGAATGTAACACAATAAATAAAATATATTTAATAAAATATATATATAAATGTTATTAATTCATCACACTTACCATCCGATCTTCATCCACAGAAAGCAAGTTTTCATTGCACCCCTCTAAATAAACAAAAATAACTATCATCTTCAAAAATTAAAATAGTTACACAGCTTTAATATCGAAATACTCTTTGTACATAGGCATTTGTGAGTTATTACAATTTCAAGCATTTCATTTCATCAAGATCAACTTTGTTTACATGTCAATAACAATTAACCTAACTTTGTTATAGATATACACTGGTATACACGCTTATTGAGGAATATTGCATCACCTGAAGATGGTTCTACCGTAAAAATTAATGGGAATCAAATAAACTGAACTATCTTCAGTTGACGCAATAGCCGTGAATACCCTTATACGTTATATTCATACCGCATGAACATTACACAAAAATATATTGTGCACCATAGCAACGTAAACACTTAAACAATACCCTAAAAATGCAGGGTCTGTCAATCCTAGAGTAAAAATGTCTTTGTCCAATAAAAAATCAAAGAAACATCTTACCTAATTAGCGCACCTCACAGTTTAAAAAAGTTATTAAGAAATCTCTTAATTAGTAAGTCTTCAAAGCTTAATAACGTTGACTATGCCTGTCAGACATCTTGCCTGAATATTTACTATAACGGTCGCTATAACCATCGTCTTGATATTTGTCCTCTGCTTTATAATGAATTTCTGGAGGCGACCCTACCCGTCCTTGCCAGTGCCTTGTCCAGTACAAATCTTCCGGATGTACGTCACGAGGATGTTTGGCATTCCTGAAGACATGCACGCAATACAATAAACTACCAATTAGCGTAAGAAAGCCGAAGATAAGAAAGACAATGCCCAAAATCCTGCAAAATACAAAAATACCATTGTTCACGTATCACGCGTCACGCTGACTTTTTCTTTTACGTCAAAATGGTGTCTCGAATGCAACTCAAATGAAACTTACCAGACAAAGAGTGGTTCAAAAAATTGTATGACTACAACAAAACCCAGTGTAACGAGTATCAAGCCAAGGTTGAGTAGCAGCATTAAACAGCAGATGCCTTTAGTGTTGGGACAAAATGGATTCGGTGCAGACATTGTTTCTACAACGACACCGCCTTTCCGGGACGTCCGCGTCTTCACTGTCGAAGTTCCGGATCTGCCGGAACGATAACTGTAGTGACTCGGTGCTTTGTGTCCGGCCCTCAAACTCGGAGCTAAACTGTAGTGCGAGCCTCGACTGTACGAGAAACAATAAAATTCATACAATATTTAAATCAAATAACTTTATTAAACGCGCATACAATAAACCCAAGACAAACTATCAAAGAATCCAACAGTCATCTCCAAATAAGAAAATACTCTTTACAAACAATCTAATAACCTTTTAATACTTCTTAAATCGTACCTTATTTCTGAAGGTGCCTTGTACGCTGCACTTGTTACATAAATATCTGAACCATTGTCACAAAGACTACCATGAGATGCACTTTTGTTTAAGCGATTCAAACTCTGTCTGGATGCACCGGATAACACAGAACCACGTCCGCCATGTGCACTTCGTGATCTCCTCTCGTGCTCTTCGCCACGATTCTTTCGAGAAGGAACCATTGGCTTCACCTAAACAAAACAAAAACAAAAATTGTTCACAACACTGAAAATATTCTGTTGCCATCGACGTACAAAAACATTGACGTTTTTCACTTTGTATCAATCTCATATGCAGGAATGCAACCCCTTGCAGGATGCATTGTATATTAACATTAATTACCATGGAAGCATGCTCGTTGGCAACAATGTATTCTGACATTGTACGATCGGAAGGAGCTCGTTGACTCTCTTCACCGTCGGTCGAATAACTACGATTAATAGCTCCGCGATGCACCAGATAGTTCGAGCTAGGATGCATCTTGTTTCTTATCTTGTATCAGTACAATGATTCCCTGTGTTAAGTAGCCATCTTCGTCATATTGTATTTCGAAATCGATCAAACTGCAACATACAAATTTTTGTTATTGTACACAACAATTTTTGTTTTCTTGCACGTAAAACAAGCTTGCTTATACAAGTCCTCTTTTTAAATACAAATATTCAACGATCGGTACAAAATTTTGTCATTTCTTTGTTCACTCGCCATTTTTGTCATACAAGTATAGTAAGGAAAGATATCGGCACGACGCCTACGCATCGGCGACAGGCGTTGCTATTTCCACCTGATGACGCTCAGCCAATCCTTGAATGGTCATGCATATTGGAATCTGACAGGTAAGTGTAGGTAGTACGAAGCCAAGAGAAGCCTCGAGTTGGTCTATGTATGGAGAAGCTATTAGCATAGTGATATAGTGACACGTATTCTTTTTAAAGCAAAGAGTGACATTTTGTTAGCCAATAATCCTTTTCGCTCGTATTGGAAGAACCGACAATTTTCAATCGGCAAAAGCGGCAGAATATTTTTTGAAAACTTTTTAAATCTACTTCCAACATCCATTCTATATTATCTGAACGGAAAGTCATTGCATTCGGTCTGAATGATGAACCGTATCCTCTGCGAGTAATGCAAAAAAAAGTGCACCTGCCATTTACGAAATGAATTACCAATTGTTTTTATCAGTTTTTACACTGTTTCATTTTATTTTCAACGAATTCATCAAGCATTGTGCGAACTCAAAATACATAATAACCTCGAATAGCTCAATTTACATCTCAGTACGAGCAACGACGGAACTACGAATTTAAGCTGTGCGAAATATAGCGGATCTCACGTGACCTGCTTTTTTGTTCTCTTTTATTTTCACTTTTTCTTATCTTTAGGTAATGGTCTTTTAATACTCTCGCAATACTCGTGTTTCCATCTGTATACGTATATGGTCCTACTTACGTATCTTACTATATTATTAATACCAGCTTACTTTCTCTTAGTTGAGTCATTTTCAAAACTCATTATGTATATTGATCGATGAATATTTAACCAGAGTCCAAAACTAAATCAAATTGATACTTTTATGCGACTTCCGATTAATCTATCTCACAAATCCTTTCGGCTCCAGTGATCTCAAAAACTAGTATTTCATTTAATTATTTTTTGACAATCCTAATCGATGCTCAGATTAATCCAGGATTTTAAAAATCTTTTTTTCCCCTCCGCGAGCCAATCTACGTTAATATAAATATTTATTAATTTTTTTCTGATTTTATAAGGGGACCTGAAATCGCTGAATCTGGACAAGTATATTCAGTCTATAATAATTTTAGTTATTCTGTTAAATTTCTATAATGACTTACAGAAACCCCTTTTAATTAAATATTCCTTATATTTATATATCCTTGATCGACCTAACGATTATCAATCGGCAAAATAAATGATTCGTAACCTACAATCATCGCGCACTTACCACAATTGCTATTATCAATAAAATCTTAATGTTGACAATAAAAAAATATCATTTGATTTCCAAAACTGAAATCGAACCACGGATAAATGAACTAATGATAATTAATTATCGACCTCATCGAACGACCGTCATTTCACTTTTTAAGGTCTCGATTGGCCGAGCAAGGAACATAAATTGCGTAAGCAGCTAAGTGGCAAAAAGCGAAAGGTGATGGAACACATCCATGACCATTTCGGGATGTAGTCACAGTCTTTATTTCAGGATGTAGTCACAGTCTTTGTAGTTGACGCGTTGGCTCCATGAAAAGTATTCTCTACCGATTCAAATACACGAACGATACTTTTATTAATATTTTTATATAAATTGCCACTGGAACAAAATAAATTCAAAATTTTTCAAACTTCCTGAACACCGTTACTAAAATCGTGACCTAATATTACGTCCTATATTGCAAATTACTCGATTCTACAAATTTCACGCCCATCAGGTTAGAAAAGAGGCAATGTTAATCTATCAGTTAAGAATTTACATATTTACGGAAAGATTACCTAAAGCTGTATTACGTAACGCACCGTGATAGAATTTTGGCAATCGAACTGCAACTGGAACCTCACCTTAAGATTTCTTCACACTAAATAATCCATGCAAAAATAGCTCAAGATACAATTTTACTACTCATAAATATCTCAAAACAAATACAATATTGTGTCCAAGACAAAAAAGAGACCTGGACGCCATTATTTTCTTGTGTTCCTATCAATAGCGATGCGTCAGAGATATTGAACGTCTGCACAAAAACTGTCATTAAAATAGCAAGTATCTCGTTCCACGTCATTTTTAAGGATCATCGATGATTTCTGTCATCGATTAATTACGAAATGAATTTGAATAAGACGCAATATAAGAAATTGCACGAAATACATACAATGCACAAATCTAAATCGTCATTGATCGCGCCTGCAGGATAAGAGAGGAACGTTCCTTTTTTATTTAAAAGTTTTTCATATTATCGTATAAATCATATAATTGGTTTTTACGATAAATTACGATTATTATCATTAATAATCATAGCGATCAATTAATTGAATCTTGATTGAAGTCGATCGTGATACTTGTACCTCGTGCACAATATATTATGGATAATGATCCTTAACTGCATTATCTTATATTTTATTATTAATCAGATGCGCAAGTTAAAGTTTAATTAACGTCACGATAAAATTCGAGATAATTATTTAGCAGTGTGGGCTTGTCCGTGAGCTTGTAATCTGCACGTTAGAATAAATTTAGGTTAAGGTCTTCAGTGAGTAGCAATTATAAGGGCGTATAAGATCGTATAATCAATCTTTTATTTTTGATTAGTAAAAAAAATAAATAACAGAATTATCAAGACTGTTAAATCAAATTGATCTTGAAGAATTTTATCGAACAGATTTTTCGTTACGTGAATATACTTCGTCACGTTCTATTATTCGGACGAATTTACCATGGCGAATCGTATACGGCAAATCAAGTTTTTCAAGGCACTTTCCAAGCCTCCATACGTGCTTTGCGTTTTATATGTGACTTTATCGATATAATCGAACAGCATATATACTATGGACATTCGAGTGAAAATAAGACACGTTGAGTTTATTCAAATACGTTGTTCCAATTCAACGTGATCGATCATGCTCTTCAGGTACGCAGGTCACCTTATTCGAAGTTCGCCCACTGGTTTAGAAAATTACTTGAAAACTTATTTGAACCAAGTTTTTTTGCAATTAATAAATAAATTTTTTTCGCACATGTAATCGAGTAGTAATAAGTAGGTAAGAATTAAGTAAGGTCAGGCGCATTAATTAATCTTTTGGTCCATCCGTTATTCTCTGGCGCATCTACGTCACGGATTCATTTGCAAAAATTGTTTGAATATGATTAAATGTGAAAAGAACGTCAGCTGCGCTCACAAGAGTCCCAAGATTAGTAATACGTATGAGAATGACGTAGACGACTGGTTCTTTTTCTTTCATATAAACTCACATTGGATTAGTCAACAGATCGTCGCAATCAGATAATCCAGTACAAAAATATTTTCAAAAATATTCACTGCACTCTATTTTTCCGAAATCGACAGTCTGGTCAGGTAAAATAATAAAAAAAGATACACCAAGCAGCCTTAGATTTCACCATGTTACCGTACAAAGGCACAATCTTTCATCGTGGGATTTAAAATTCAAATATGTATCTTGTTCCTATAATGACATATTCCCAAGAAAGAAAGGAACGGCTCTCCGATCCGTTATAGCTCCAATTAAAATTTCAAATGATCAATTTCAAAAGATTAAAGACAGAAAAACAGTGTCACTCCGCACAAAATATATAAAAGCATAAGCACGTCACTGTTCGATCCGTCAAACTGTCCAGCCGACAGTCCGAAAAGCAACGTACTTAACCTCAATAAAATTCACGTTACATTAATTCATACAAAAATATCACAAATTCAACCACGAAGGAAGAACAAAATCGCTTTTGCTTCTTACATGGTGTAACGTCCCGTATCGAAGCACCGTTGGCATCAGGCACCACGAGAATATTTCACGCCACGATAAACACTAAGCACAGCCACACTCGATCGCAGTTCTCGTAAATCTTGTACCATCGTGGACCCAAAAGTACGTTTGCTACGATATAACACGGCCGATTCGATGGAGAATATATGTATATTATTTTAATACAAAATTTTCTTCCTGCATCATAACCCCACTTTAACGTAACACACTTCAGTACGCAAATCGGATTCCAATAACGTTCGGCGCTACCGTGATCTAGCTGGATGCGAAATGCTCGAAAATAACAGGCGATACTTTCTCGACTCGACTCAACTCGGAAAGGACGCGCGCGATCTTCCGGAGACGCGATTCTCCGCTTCTCTCTCTACGGACTGACTGTTCTCCTCGGTTCCAGAGAGTAGAACCTACGTACTCAAGGCGAAAGGTGCATTAGTTACACTACGGTTCCTGTGAGGAGAGTACTCTTGCCTCCTTGAGTTTAACGGCAGGTGGGGAACACCTCATCCCGATTTGTAACCAGTACGTGCACTTGTACGAATCCCTCCTCTGTTCTTCTGCCTTCTCATGGATGCGGGATTTACACAGATATACATAGGTATGCATACCGTTGTCAATGTACAGTCACTTTTTTATAGGTTATCTTACACAGTTTAAAGAATGGGATTATTAAATTTAACTATGTTTGCATTAGTTTTTTCTTACTGTTTTTGTTGAAATATTGTGTGATGGATCATTGGATACAAGATATACGTATAATTTGTATCTTTGGGATTCTTTTTTTTCGATATTGTAAAATCTGACAGCGTGAATCAACGGATCTAACAAGGATTTATTCGTTGTTAACGCGATAGACTGTGTTTATGATAAATTCGATCATTATAATACGTGCCCTTCTCTTTTTTTCATACATTTCACTGTGGATATTTAAGACAGACGTTTTATATATGTATGCACATTAATAATTGTATAATGGCGTATTGTAATCTTTATGATTCACGTACTAGAAATTGTCAGGAGAGTCACGGTTTACGACTCGACGGATGTGCAATTTGTCAAAGATCTTACGTTATCTGCTTGCGGTATCGTTACGAGGTACAAAAGTACAGTAAATCTCAAAGACACGATTGTGCACATTATGCCGGATAGAAGAATCTCAAATCCAAGTATGGGTGACACAAAAGAAAATTATGAAAAAATATTAAATTGTAATGGAAAGATCACAAGTCGACATCTTTGTTTTATACGATAATTCTTAATAACGATAACAAGAAAGTAATAGGAAAAATAATCTAACGCGTTGACAGTCTACACTTACCGTATTATGGTACTACAGTCGTGCCATGAGGGTAACTGTTCTTTTCGTACAGTTACGAGGCTTCATTTTTCCAGCAACAATCAAGAAAGAGCAAGAAGCTAGCCTTGCAAGCGACAAGCAAAGAGAGTCAGATTAATATCAAGAGAAACTTCCATAAACATGATACTTAGGGTGCTTTCACATCTGAGCTATTCGAGGTAGAACTAACGAAGTCAAGGGTGCTTTCACATTTGTTTCTACGGAAAAGTCGATTATCGATCTTTGGTAATTGATGATCCTGCTGATTAAAAAATGTGAGATAGTTGGGACATATTAATTAGAGGAAAGTCGATATATATATTGACGATTCAAAATGGAGTCTCAATCCATTTGAATTCTTATTTGATTTTTGTTTCAGGTGCGTCTCGTGCACGCATCCTTCGTGACTTGCTCGTACTTCCAATAGTGAAGGACATGAAAATTTATTTTCCCTGTCGCATTGTGCAATACTCCTAATTCAATAGAATTACACCGTGAGACTGAATTTTTCGAGACTGACAAATTAATTGTACCTACGTACACAATGACTGTTAAACGTTTTCATAAATGCGTAGGTATACGGACATTACAAGAGAATGTTACTTCCCAGAGAATTCCGGTAAGAGTAATTTAATTAAAGGTATCGGAATGAAGCTCGTTAGGATTCAACTTTGTTTTCTATGATTTCCTTTCGTTCGGCATGATAAAAAATATATAATGCATGACTAATCGAAAGACCAGCTAGCTTTTAGATACGATAGAAAAATTCCTAGCTCGGAAAGCGTAACAAATGTTGATGATCTTCCTAAACAATTATTCTTGGTATACATTTCTTACATATTGTAGTAGAGCTTAGATAGGTTTGATGGAAATCAATGAAAAAGTTAATGATTTCAGCAATTTGTGTTTCTACTGCGGTGATTATCAATTTTCCATTCCGTAACAAGATAACTACAGACCGTAGCGCCTGCCAGTAGACTAATCCGAATGTACAGACCTCGTAAAATTTTTTGTTCGGCTATGTAATATTGAAATACGCTCATCACTTATGAAACATCCTATACAACGTACGGTACTTGACATTATTTAATAATAAGTACAGCTGTTCGTAAGCCGTACAGCTGTTGTTAGGCTGTACAGCTGTACAATAAGTGTACCTTATTGTGATTTTCAAGAGACATAAAAGTCTAGTATAGCTTTGAGTAAGATCTTTAAGATACTGTATTAATACCGCTATTGTAAAGTATACCTATTACTCGTGTACACCTCGTTGCCTATCCACAGGCGCATTGGCCGAACTAAAAGTTGCTTTACGCATAAAATAGGATTAATAGCAATACAGAGGAAATTGCAGAATTTACGTTGTTTCAATATACTGCTGGCTGAAGATCTTGTCACCACGACCTTTGAACTCGTATCAGGCAAATCAGCTGCTTTAATCATAACAGTCGGTAACGAAAAAAAACGCTGAGACAATAAATTTTCTTACAATCTACGTAAATTTCGATTCGACACCATAAAATAGGGATCGCAATATATATAATTAGTTATTTAATTGCTAATTAATTTTCCACCGTGTATCGTTTAACGACAGTGAAGTTCAAGTAATAAAGACTTTTTTCTACCGAATAACCGTTTATTTCAATTTCGAATACATTTTCTGTAAGAAAATATGATGATTCGTTGGTTAAAATAATTTTAGGACGAAAGGACTCGCTGCTTTGAGGAAGAACGTCATAGAATTATAAAGTTTTTCAGGAGCAGCAGATTTTCCGCACATCGAAGCACATCATAGGACTGCCCCGTCTAAACAATAATTTGTCCTTAGTGACGTTCCTCTTTAAAGCTGTTCATCGTGGAGTATATAAAGATTTGTTAGATGTTAAAAATTAGCGACGTGGTAGCAGACACAGTACCAAATAACCACACGAAGTACGACAAGTTCAGAATTGGTGGTTTAGAGTAAAGTGGCTACACTTCAACAAAATAAAAGAAAGTATAAAATAAGACTGTATCGTTACAGTACACTCTGCTCGATACAGTGATACATACATACGTGTATATAATTATTTACCTATTGCATATGCATCTATATACGCTAAGATGTCAAGAGACAACTAATTAGACTGATTAAAGTAAAAAAATAAAGATAGAGTCATAAAAGATACAAGATTAATTTGAACGAATGGATTATTTCATAAGACCCTTCGCCTTGAAGAGGTCTCTCATGAGACCTTTGAGATAGCCTATCTCACGCTGCAGATCTTTAACCTGATTTTCCAACTTTTCATTGTGATCGGCGAGTTCGCGTTCCTCGCCAAGTATTTCCTCGACTTCCAGCTTCTTCTTCTGCCTGTAGCGCGTCGCTGCGTTCTTATTCTGCTCCTTCTTGCGCACTTTCTTATCCTCAACGTTGGGTCGAGAATAAGGCTTGCGACGGCTCTTAGAAGAAGGTCCCGGCTGAGATATTTCAGCAGTGGGTACGCTCTCGGGAGTCCAGTCAGGATCATCGACAGAGTCCTCCGATGACATGTAGCTACCACCGGAACTGGTGCAAGGGCTCGCTGGTGGTATGTCTTCTGCGCAAGAGCGTACGTACTCATCTACAGCTGCCAGTTCGCTTGCCACGTCTCCTCCAAGAGGCTCCAAGGAGACATTCTCCGGGTTCCACTGTTCCACAGGGAACATAAGCTTGGCCTGGGACGCAGGAAATTGTCCCAGGAAGGACGCTGGTTTTGTTACAGGGACTGTCATTGTATGGTAGTTTGATTGCTGCGTGATCATGGGCATTGACATTGGTTCCACAGGCTGTAGGGTCACTAACAGCTGTGTACCAGTTGGTGGAACTTTCAATGGAGGTGGTGACTGCGGTGGTGTTAATGCTGATGAACCGATCTGAGGAGTTATCTGATGACATGCTTCGACGTCCCCCAGGACGCTTTCGAATTCTTGCAATAGCGTCTGGGTGGTAACCTGCTGATGATGCTGTGGCTCCTTCACCAGCTCGGGATAAATCATCCCTCGGTTCTGGACACATTCTGGGGCTGGTAGTTCGTCGAATATTGGAATTTCTATTTTCTGCTCCAACCAATTCGAGAAGGGTTCTGCAAACAAGAGAGAACATCACTTTTAGTTGGTTGGACTTTAATTTTACATGCTTCGCCTTAACTTTCGCTTTTCTTAAGGACGAACAAAGGAACCTTTGTCAGGCGCTACGCCAGAGCTGATGTTCTGGCAAAGCATGACTTTTGTAACGTTTGTTCCTCTTATCTGTCTTTTCTATTTATAACTAATAGTATTCAGTGATTATTTAGAACGATATTGCTGCACGTTTCTATACAGTTATCTTGATTTTTTTCTTCTTCTTTTTCTCTTTGTACAAATACATTGTAGATCTCCTTGTACACTTCTGGCCGAGTTTCAACAGAATGACTCTATGCTGGACTTTAATCCCAATATAATATACAACGCTTGTCTTTGATAGTCACTGTACTTTTGTACTGGGGTATAATAACAACAATACCTCTCAATCTCCTATCACCAATTAATTGCCCAGTAGAATTATGAGATAGTAAAGTTTATAGTATTCAACGGAAACCAGCAATCCGTGTATTATCATACTCGATTAAAATAAGAAAAATGGTTCCATAAGAAAATAGTCTGATTAATGGATCAATGAAACTATTACGTATCGATGTTGCTTCAAGGATAATTTAATTGTTATTAAATCCTAGAATTATTCATTTTGCAGTATAAATTCCATAGAAAAGTATGAACAATCATTTTTATCCGGTCTTCTACGTTACGCAATGCAATGTGCAAAGATACAAAGACAATATATCTATATAATCTATTGATATCGATACTCTTAGAATTCCTCTGCCATTGGTTTCCCGTCACGCTAATTTACTCCTACGCCAGTTCTAACAATGATGGATTTTGTCGACTGCCTTCAGGCTTCCATTCCATTTTTTTTCTCTTTCCTAATACAACTTGCCATTCCGGCGGCACGACAACTTTCAATTCCATGACAGAGAAAAAAAGACAATCATTTTCATCTATAAAAACTTGAACGGCTCGAGCAGCAGCCATACACGTAGGGCGAATGTGGATCGACGCCAGGATAAAAATCGTATAATAATTTTTAAGGATAAGCCATAAACAATGATAATTAATTATACCTGCAACTTCAAGGAAAATATCGATGAGTTAACAATTGTTTCCATAACTTTTTTTTTGCTCTCGTCCATATTTTCCATCGCCCCTCGAGCGTCGCATCGTCAGCTACAGGGTGTGGCAAATAGTCCATGTAAATTTAATCTCATGGACGCGCGCAATAATAACTAGGAAAACGAGAAACTCGTTTTCTTATTTTTTTTCTCATAAAGAATATTATTTAACGACGTTCCCCCACTCCGAACACTACTCACTTTGCCGACAAGTCAACACGAAGTCTTTAGCTATACATGACGCGTGTTATTTTGGAATATTACGAATGACCGATAACACATAAAATATATATGTATGTATATGTTGCTAGGGGATACTTTGGGGACGATATCATTTACGAAGTCGCTACTTTGAGGAGGAGTGCCTGTTTTGGGGACTGTTCTCGAAGATTTTCCAGCATAATGACTGTTTTGAGGACCATAAAGTCTCACGAAATTTTTTATATTTTTTTCAATGTTAGGCATCCAATTTCTGATGGACTTAGACATTTTTCGTTAGGTCAGAACTCCAATGCTGCGACGTCTCAAGGTAGTAGTTAAAAAAACCATTAGCTTGCTATTGTGAACGCCCCTTGATTTCTCGGGTCCCCAAGTACTTCTTTGAAAAAATAAATAGCTTACAGGTAAAATTTCTACGCGTCTCACAAGCGAATTTGTTTTTTGAAGACAATAACGTAAACGACGATAAAAATTGATGAATTCAACAAGACAAGTCAAGTGGAACCGAACGTACACTTTTGTCTAGACAAATGCTAAATACAGTGTTTGGAGGTATCTTTAAAAAAATCCACGATATCCTGTCAACCTGAAATAATATGTGACATCGATAACCTGAATTTGGCCTCTTAATTTCTTACGTTTAATTCTCACGTAATTTCATTCATATGTGCTCAGCCTGTAAGTTATTTGTATAACTTCGACATGTGTGGGTCCCGATGAAAATAATTTTGGTTTTCCAACGAATAAACCGACTCGTACAAAAGTTCAGCACATTTTATTCCCAACGGATGCGACTCTCCATTACAGTTTCGGTCTTATCAGAAAGGGAAAAGTAAAAAATTTTTAGATAAAAACCTAAAATTCTCACCAGAGAGTAACAGCCTCGTCTAAGATCGGATTGGTAAATTATACTTTTTTTTGGTATTATAAAAAATTTATCTTGTTCAATGAAACCTTATAGGCTTCACGCTGTTTAGCAATTGCTGCTGGTTTCAGGCTTCTAGCATCCTGCGTTTTAACTGTCTCTGATTGAATAAATCTCAGTAACACGTGCGATACGAAATCATTTGCGACACATCATTCAAATCAATTATGAATCACTGCGCTGTTTACAGTGGATCTGATACCTTGCGGACCTTGAAATGTATAAATCTCTATCGCAAACACGATTAACGATAACGTTGACCTCGAACTTTTTCAATTAATTTTACAATCTCATACAATAAAGCAGCAGCGGTTTTGAGTGGTGAAAAATTGAAGGCTGAAACAATTTTTTTTACAAGAAATTTTTCCACTACTCGTTCATAGCGAAAAAAATCTTATTACCGATCAAGCATCGATTTTTATTCCCGCCGTTCGAACCAGCGCGTCAGGAGTTACGCAGATGACGCAAAATGTAAATGATAATGATCGTAGAAGCACGGGTAGCATGAGAAAAAAAAGAGACGATCGTACAAGGCAAAGAAACTTTCACCGAAGGAATGCATTTAATTGATAGCGATTATTTATTGTTTATGGTTTATTGGTTCTCTTGGAGCGTGATTATTTTTTTATTTTGTGATAATCGAAAGCAATTTTTTTGCATCGACAATCTCGTCAAATCTTAATCGAGTGCAGGGAGAAAAAATTGCGTATATGTTTGATGTAGTCATACGAAATTATTTAGGTTATGTCAACACGATAACGTTTGAATTTCGGCGTTTTTTCACTATCGTGAAAGAATTTCTCGCCGATCGTATCCGTTTGGTGATACTGGAACGACGGATACGTCGTTGCTTGACGCCACCGCCTGACAGGGAAGTAGAAAGTCGAGAAAACCGAAAACTTTTAATATCTAATCAAGGCGGTCACGATAAGATTTCAGCTGCCGGGTAGAAAGTTGAATTACGGCTAATAAAAAATTTTTTTTAATGTAAAATATATTGGTGTTTTTCAATTTTGAAAATTAAATATTGCACGGATTGTCAGGTGATGATTTTTTTTAATTTCTTTGAATATACTATATGTACATGCTTTTATAGATTCTAACAGTCTCATACATTCCCGTATCGCGACGATAAGCCACACACTGGTTATGTTAATACGAACGAAACAGGTTTCTTTGCCGCAAACTCACGTCGCAATCCGCGCAAATACTAAAATCCGAAGGAGCGAGGCTGTACAGGAAATAATTAAGATTCCAAATTTTCGTAATTTATTCTTTTAAGTTCAATTTTTTAATTCAACTGCACGTGCATCGTGATCGTAGGTGATAGCCAGATTATTGGAAAAAATTACAAAGTATGTTATTTCAAATCGTATTAATAAACATGACCGACCGATAGTCGAGAACAACGTTAGACTTCTTGGAAAAAGAAAATATCTCGTTACACTATTGCGTTACATATCGCGACGTGTGATAAGGTATTTTTTAAAAATGAAAATACATAAAGTCAACGCGAGTACTGTTACTGTATTTCAAAAGACCAATTCTCGATAGGAATGCTAAGTGATTTAAATAAAAAGAAAAAAAATATTATTCAACCATCCAGAAACTTCCATCCCGATAAGAAATTATACAGGCGTGTATAAGATAAATTACGTAAAAGAAAAGCGAAGGAATTAACAAAAATAAGATGAACAAGACCAACGCGAAGCACTGGACGTCCCTTTAATTTATGTATAAGCGTATAAACTTTCTATTCTCCGTCGATTAAATTGATGTCACAAGTACCCCCAATGGAGGCAAATTAATAGCAATTTACGATCGCCGTGTCCTTGTAAGAATTTCATAGCGCCGTAGACATTCGCGTTTTCGTTTGCTTTTATTTCGCGACACTCGCAGATCCCCGTGCACCGATACGTACAAATTTCTATATTCGGAATTACCGGCCCTGACCTACTTTTCATAAGAAACTTCGCTCCCGCCACGACTCTCCTTTGACGCTTCCTAAGATATCTTTATTTAAATGCCGAGGGCAAGAGGTTAGATAAGCCAGTATTCTGTATCGACAGTAAACTTGTATCCATAGGGTGGAGCGATATATGTAATTCCGAGGTAAACATATGTTCACTGTTGCTACCTGACTGCTACGTCATTTTATACATCTTGTACAATTCTATTGGATTTAAAATAATTTAATATCACCCATTGGATGGGAATCGAAACATTTTTTTTTTTACAAATTGCTTTTTATCTTTTATCGTTACTCGGTACTCGTATAACTAATCGATATTTTTACTGTTCTAGAACAAGCGGTCTGACGATACTCGAATCATCATTCGTGGACGTGACGTTCTCACAGTGATCAGAATAATCATATTCCAGCACAGAGATAAGTTATCGCTCTTTCCTTTAAAATTTCAAGACTGATTTTAATATTTGTCATTCGATAGATCGAGCACTGTATTTCATAGTTTGCCTATTGAATTTCGGATAGGTTAGGTTATGCATGTAAATCGATGGATCAATAGATCGTCCATTAACTTTTCGTCACTTAATGATCTTTATTCATTGACAATAGCAAGAAAACTGTTCGTCACGTATTTCTAGGATTGGATAGCGAAGTTTCTCGAATTCTTAAAATATTCTGATTATATCGAAACGAACATTTAAATTCCATTGGATCAGAATTTTGAAATATGTTATTTCAACGGGAAAGAAAACAAAGAAAAAAGAAATGCCTGAAGACCTTTTATGGACTATCGCTACAATGATTAATGTAATATCTGAAGCACTGCTTCTGGCCTGACGATACCTACCTTATGTTTTTTTTCCAGTAACTTTTGTATCTACGAGTCTTTGAAATATCTTATCCTGGACGGCTTAAAATAGTCTGCCTCTACAACGCCATCTAGATTTTTGTGTTTTTGTTTTAAGGTACATTAGAATATCAGGCATTATCTTGACAGTGGTCACGGGATTATTGTTAGGTTCGACAGCCTTGACACAGAGGAAGATTTAAGCCTGATTTCCCGTGGAGCGTACTTACAATTAGTCTACCCGTGTAATTTGCGGCAACCAATCACATGTTGTTGTTAGTTTTCCGGTGGATAATAGAACGGAATTGCGGCTTCGCAATTGGCTGCGACAAAGACGCGGGTCTGCTAAATACGCTCCATCTGACGGCACTCCGAGGACCTTGCATTTGTGAATTAGAAGCGGAGCCAACTTCACGCGGCTGGCGCTTTCCTTGCGCGCAACAGGCGTCACGATGAAGTGCGATAATTCAAGTAGCTTCATCGAGAAACCCAGCAGTAAGGTGCATAAACTGGCAAGAGAATACGCAACGAAGAATGTCGGATTTTTCGAGTGAGAGAATTGAAAAGAAACGATCGTAAGAAATAAGTAAGAAAAAAGCAAGCTGAGAAGAGAAAAAAACTAAACATAGCGACAATCACAGCGACTGCGTCCGCCATTCTCCGATACCGGTTAAACTCGTATCCGCTCGACCTTCCACGCGGATCTTGTGGCCAAACTATGAAATTCTTATGCAGAGTATAACCCAGCATCAATTTAACTAAAGTTACTTTTAAAAGCAAGAAAAATCGAAAAGGCCAACGCACTATTGTTACCTGCCCAAAACGACGGTTAATAATTTGAAAAATTCCTGGATCTCTACCCAAAACACTATTTAATTTGACAACCTATCTTGCCATACGCAATGAGGAGAAGAAGAAGTAGTATCTGTCGTTAACACTTGTATCATAAACGTACCGCCATAACAGAGAGCAGCCATCATTCCTAGTGCGAAGCGTAAGACAGTTTCTTATGGGAAAGGATGTTCGAAGATAACCAAGCAAAGGATAAGGGAAGGATGCAGAAGAGTGTTGTATGAGAAGATCCTGCGTTGTTGAATAGCGTCAATAGGTGTTGTTGTATCGTCCTATTTGGAGAAGACGGGCTTGTTTTAGCAGCGGCGCGCGTTACGATTAAGTCCTTCGATTCGCGATTGTTATTCAACGTCTTTTCACTAGTTTTTGTGATGCAACAATGATCTCTCGGTTCCACGTGTAACGATAGGCGAACTGCATGCTATTATACAACATTAGCACGCTCCAACATCGAGACGCTGGATCGATCACTTGTGTCACCTTTGAAGATGCCAGTATCACCAGACACGAAACTCAGGCCTTTTTATAACCTTACGAAAGCTGGCAATTCCATAAAACGGATTTTCAATTACGGTACGATCGTCATACCCTCGTACGTACGCGTGACACAGGCACAAATAATATCTAGATAACAATCCTCGACGAAATCTATATCCAGGCTGAACACTGGCGCGATTGAAAACAGCAAGAACCGTTACAGATGTCTGTTCACTCTCGATTCAACCAATTTCACTGTGTTGATTCGAATTATTGACACTGTATATTATTTATGCATAATCCGTTGTGGAAGAAGCTGCAAATATTAATACGATTCTTGGGACACGTGATGTCGAAGAGTATCAGAAATGTACTACGGGACTCTGGACTATTACCGACTAACCGACGCACTATCTAAGTCGGCGGCGGGGAGTATACTGAACTGGCATACGAAGCGTCAACAGTGGAAAAGGAGAAGTGGGATCTGGTAATGGTATATCGTGCAGCAGAGTGTAGCGTTTCTCGGTGTCTCCAGAGACCAACAGGGATTTGGCTGGCGCTTATCTATGGACTTCCCCCTTCCTTACGCACATTGTGCAGCTCTCTCACTTTGCTTTCGATATAACACCAACCACTTCCACTACCATTGGCCGATATTTTCTGTTACCATGCCTTCGAGCGAAGCCTCCCCCTCTCTCTAGCCACTGGTTTTTTACTCCTAATAGTTATAACTCCTACAGCGTTATGCTTTGCAGGCGGCCGTGCCTACTTTGCTTATGTCTCTGCCGTCAGGTTTACTGGTAGACTTGCTTGTCTAGAGGTTAACCAGTTTGTTCCACTCTCTTTTTTAGTGGAATTAAAAAGATTTGGAAAAAATTTTCTACCGTCATAATGCACGTCGTTAATACTCCTTAGACGTTTGCAACGTGCATTCTCAATACCGAAGGAATCGAATCCAAGAGAAAGTTCGGAATTGGCTGTTAGAAACTTATGGCGCTACGTTTATAACTATTGTTTATGGAATTCTCTTGTAAAATTGTATAGATCGGTAAGACCATATTTTTTCTAAATTAAGGTAAAACCCGATTCTTGGAATACTCTTGTATTTATCATTAATGGTCACGGTAACTGTCGGTTTCTTGGTGCCATTAAATATGTTTTTTTCAAGCAGTAAATAGGGAAAGCTAGTTTAATTATCTCAAGGTATTTTCCTGTTTTGCAAATCTCATGCAATTAAATTTTATGAATATTACACCTTAGTAGTCGTGTTAGTTCAACGTTATATATGTTATACAGGTCCATTCAGATTAAACTTGTCAGATTAGTATGATAGGCCTTGGACCGTACGTTATTTGGCATTGTTATGGCATCAAATTTCCTATGCTTATACTTGTCAATTGACAAAAATTGTTATTCTTTCGCTCTTAGCAGTCTCTCTCCAACTGTCAATTCGTATACAGTTCTACTGAATCAATCTGTACTGCTAAAGACACAACTTTTCCTTGGATCAAACAGGTAATTTTCTAGCATAGAAGTCCTTCGCATTTCCCCTTCCTACGTCATGCGAATAAACTATTTTAATACTGCCAAACATGCTGGTACTATTCCGACAGCATGTGACAAACATTATCAAGTATGCCTTTCGAATCTTTGGACAGACGTACATATGTTAGTCTGACGAAGGTTGCCAATTACCTTCTCCTTCGAATATATCCACGCGCGTAACCTTAAAGCATTCACGTTCGCATTCATCTTTAAATACAACAACGTAGGAACGGATATAAAATGAACTGAGGTCATCGAACGCGCAAGCGACATGGAGATAGATAATTGTACTGTGGATGAGACATAATCATTGCAAGTGTAAAGATAGATTTTAAAGAATTCCTCTTGATAAAAGAAATCTGCATTGATCCTTTCACAGGATACAATTTCTTTACGCACATATTGAACTCTATTGTATTATATAGGCCACGACAAGGCTTTTATACTTGTCGTTTTTCGGCACGACACATTTCTGTCAGAAATGAAAATATTGGAATAGCACTTAGGGATATTAAGTGTATCTTCGTGGATTGAGTGGGTCTTTGCGAATATCAAGCAGATTGCAGTTCCGATATCCAATCGATTTTCTTATCGGTTCTTACAAATTGACGGGAGCTTGTTTTTATTTTTTTCCCTCTATACTTTTTCTTGTATTCATTTGTTCCTGATTGCATAATTCACCGGGACGACACGTGAATTTCCACTTTTTGTTCACCGTACACGATCTACTAGTCAGAAAAATAGTTTTGTATCGTATCTCTTTTCAGCGAATCTACATATTTACTATCACCGTATAGTAGTGTTTTAGGTACTGCGAATTCTCAATTGTAAAGTTTTGAATGTGTATGAGTTCTTAAAACTATAGAATGCAGCATAATAAAAATTAGTAATATTGTTAATCGATTGTAAGAATTTACTGTGAGCGTCATACCAGGAGAGACAGTGATTGATTTTTATTAGAAAGATCACGATATTAAAGGTTATTTTAATAAAGTAACCTTGATACGTGGAAAATCTTTTGTGAAAATAACCCTTGCCTGTGAGCAGATGTGATCGACCTTCTCAAAAAATTAATAATTCATATTTGATATCGATTTTGAGTGTCCATTTTTTCAAAATCAATTACCATCCTTCCATAGGATCCTCTTACTACAGCTATCCCAACTTCTTGTTAGAAAAAGACATTCCTCGTACTGCCTAAAAATTACTTCGAACAAAAAGAAGATACTTGTCATGTTATACTTATCCATATTAATACACAGTGAAGATTTAGGGGTTAATTGTGAGGAAATAATTAATATGTATGTCAATTACCTTCTTTAATCCATTCGTCTAGTTCCTCTAAAAGTTTTGTAGCCACTTGTGCTCTTGTCGGATGATCATCGTACATATGTTGTTCAGTAGCATTGCTAGGTGTATCTACAGGTGTCTCATTTTCAAAAGAAAGCCATTCGTCGTCATTGGTGTCCGGTGGCGGCGTCCCACTAGGGGAAATAGGCTCGACCTTCCACGTCCACATCTTTTGGTCCTGATTGGATGACATTGTTGATGCGAGTCCAATAAAATTGTTTTAAAAGTTGATTAAAAGAAATTTGTGTCGTCGTAGCGACGTAGCTCGAAATGAGCGCCATTTTGGCCCTGAAAAAAATGAAGAAAAAAATTGTGGATTAGACATTATATCGCGTTTTGTAGACATTTGTTATTAGGCAAAATTATATATTTTTTATAACAAATATAATCGGGTAATAATATTCATTAACATTTAATATTTTTCAATTTGTAAATTGACCATTTTCTTTTACGCGGTATTCAATCTGGCACGCAGTATTTTATAACAGAAAGTTTTACGGTTCTCGAACTAAATTGCGAAATCAAATGATTACAAATAAAGATTGTTTATGGAAACTTAAAAATTATCCGTATCAGAAAACATTGCGAAATGCCGACCTTCTGTAGCAATTTGCGTTAAACATAATCATGCATTGGATATACGTATAGCACTCGTTATACAAAATGTTATCACAAATGTCACCTTTTTTTGATAAAAATTATCGATTGCAAGTGTTTAACAAAAACATATGCTCCTCGGATCTTTGTTAGCATATCGTTAAATTATAATGTTCAAAGTGTAAAGTTTTTTAATTTATGGTAAAATTTGGCGGGAACTATTCTCTACATTTAAATCGACAGATGACTCAACATCGAATAGTTTTTTTATTAAAAATTCAAGATATCAATTTCTTTCAGCAAACGTTTCGTTACAGTTATCCATGTTGTCTTACGAAAAAGGCACAAAAAATCGATCGCTGATCTACTTTCTACACAAGGCGAAGATCGTGACACCAAAGTCATTGACCTCGAGTATTTTTCCGGATAAAAATTCTCCATTTCGGATCCACAGCGTTTCAAGCATAAAATGGATAGCAGACGATTCCACACGATTCTTGAATTAATTCGTTCTCGTTGTTAGCGAAGATGACGATTCTTGGTATATATGATGCAATAATCAATGACGTCATGCAAAGCATTATGGTTCAGTAAAGTCTAAAGTACAGAATCACTGTAAAAGCAGGAAAAAGCATAATGATAAAGCACAATGACAAGCAGAACTCAAAACCCTTAAACTTAATAAAAAATGAAAATAAAAAAATTTCATATAGCCAATATTTCGCTACGTTCTATAACGTGAACCACGGATCCAAGATGGCGATTCGCCTGCGGCAACCAAATCGATAGTTCCGTGAGGCGTTTGTCTTTACTTGCCGATAAAAGCCCCTCAAAATCACCAAGTGCGTTTACTTACTCCATGATTATTCGTTGCGTTGGCACACTTGCGTGTGCAAGCCGTTTTCCGACTAGAAACTCATCTTCACCGTGGCGTAGAGCGAGGATACAATAAATACGTCTTCTTTGCTGATTTCATGGAGGAAGAGTGAGAGCATTTCGTGTCGTGAGATGCCGCAAGCTATGTCACGTGATCCAGCCAGTAAACCCCCACTAAACTGGGCACTTGGATTCCTGCCAGGGCCGTAATTGATGGGTACCTCGTTGATCTAATCACACGAATCATCATGGGGCTGTATCGCGACGGGAGATCAAAGTAAAATATAACGAATTTTTCTAATAATATCAGTGATCTCGAAACGAAATAATTGTTAATTGACTCTCAGTGTGATGCCTGATATTATCAGTTTCCGTTACGCGTAAATAAATAATTCATTCGTTCATGACGAAACGTATACCCCATTTGGAAAAATACGCTGGATGAGACGAAGCCTGTTTTGCAAGTTTTAATATAAATTTATACGCACGGACGGCTGTTTTATGGATACCAACATGCCTTTCGTGTTACTATCGAAACATGTGCAAAGTTTCAACGACGCAATTGTCTCCCAGTCGAATCGATGAAAAGTACCGACGCTTATTTGACAATCGCGCTATTAAAACTTCACCAAAAATTTACGCTCTTTATCGCCCTGAACTGTCGATAATTACGGGATGGGAACTTCGTTACCGACTGAGAATGTCCCAATTGATTAAGGAGTGCGCGTGCATCTGGCGACAGACGCTTATACAAAATGATGCATTACGAAAGTCGTATTTTCAAATAAATTAGGTAATATGAGTGGCTTCTTGTATCAAAGCTTCAGTGCGATATGTATACAGAGATAGCACGCTTATGCGCTTAAAATTATTCTCGAATAAAAGTTATACTCTGCAATTTCTTACCCTGCAATGACTTTTGACACTAGTAATATCTTTTATTTAAAAATGCAATCTTCGCACGCTAATGTTTGTCACTTTTATCACCTACTTAATAACATTCTCTTTGCCGTTACCCTTAAAACGGAATACGTATCAAACATTTCGTACAGTTTGATACTAATTAAATGCAAAATATGCATAAATTCATTTCGAAGAGAAGAAAAAAAAATCTTTAACGAATATTACTCGGTTCATCCTCAGAGATATCGTGTTTTTGTTTTACTCGCCTCCGACCTTCTCATTTTATACTATCTCAGACTAAATCGTCCTGTGGTTCACCGTCTCCCCAGCATCCGTCACGCTCTCTTATAATTCCGTCGTTGGCAACGCCAAAGAGAAGCCACGTAACGGCGTGCTCTCTTTTGTGACGTGAAATCGGGATGAACGCAGTGATGGTTTGTTCGTTCAGTGGCCGTTGTGCCTAGCTGTGCCTGTTCTGTGAAGCATACAGTTAAGCGACAGTATACTACTCGGTTACCTCAGGAGGTTTAGCTTACTGCTATTTTGTTACGCGAGTCAGTCACTTACGGCGGGAAGAATAAGACGGACGATTCGCGACTACGTGGTGGTTTACGTGCTTATAAATATATTTCCTTTAAATAACTGCTCGTGCGGTTCTCAAGCGGCGCTAATTTTTTAATAATTTTAAATAGGGTGAGACATCTTTGATTTTTAAGTGAAAAATAAATAAATGTTTTTAGTCTTCGCTGCATTTATTTTGGAAAAAATATCGACGATCGCAGGAACAAATTAATTGCCGATAAGAATGAAACGCTCGAACGAAAATTTGATAAGATTAATTGACTACGTTTTTGGATCGATTTAATTTCTTTCAAGTTTATTCGTTTTTGCTCTTCTTTGTTCTCGCGATAGTGGCAGGAAACATTTTCTGAAACATCCAGTTTTTTTATGTACAGTGCGTCGGCTTACGCTACATACGACTTCCGTTGTTGATTCGATATCGTCTGATAAACGCAGAGACAGTCTTTTGTGGTAAATTCGACAATAATAATAAATGCGGTATATTGCGTGTTTGAAAATTTAGACTTACGTACTGTAACGTTAGCACTGCTTAAGGGAATTCTTATATGGAACTAATCTTGTTATGTATTATTACACGTGCGCAAAAGGCTGTACGGTATATTTGCTTTTAGTGGTCTTACAATTCCAACGTAAAATTCACGCACGAGCATGGCAGCAGGAAGAATAGAAAAATTACATGAGAACGAAACGGATGCGTGTGGCTAGAAAAAAATATTTTTCCTTCTTTTACTAAGAAACATGCCATTAAATTTGTTTTTTTCCAAAAACCTTTTCCCGACCGATATTTTGGAACTGACTAAAAATTATATCGAGCGTCGAGAAGCATTCTAATCGCGTTTCCGCGCTCTAAATATTTTGTTTTTAGTATTCCGTCAAAAGTTTTTGCATTTCTTTTACCGTAGAAATTTCGATCATCGTGACTTGCACGATGATGGCATTAAACGTCAGCGGAAAGTCGTGATCAAACTCTTTGTTGTATTATCACTGTGCGCAGATGCTATAAAGTATGTTGTGATAACCCTCGTAGAAATTCAAATGAGATTCATTGACTTTACTTGAAAAGGTGAATATATAAAAGCACTAACACGTCTTGGAAGCCAAAGACAATTGTGGACTTAATATGAATATCGAATTCGAGAATCTGACGTACAGAGTACGGGACCGAGGTCATTCAGGTTAGTGATCCTTAACGATTACGATTAATGGTAATTAATAATTAATATTTAATATTGACCGTTACAAAATAACAAAGTTTAAAATAATGTTTCGTTAATTTTGTCAAATCACTCTGATCTCTTTACCAACGTACGAATAATGTGAAAATATCTTTTTACTTTATAGATAATAATTTTCGTTATCACGATCATTCTACGTTAAATTATTATTACTTTTTTCTTCATTAAAGGTCGTTCCCGTCAAATTCTCAACGATGTCACGGGTCATTTTCGAAATGGCGAACTGTCTGTGATCATGGGTCATTCCGGAGCTGGAAAAACGTCTCTGCTTCACGCAGTGTCCGGCTACAGGTGTGATGAAAACAAATTAATAAGCACTTGTTATGCATGAATTCGAATAATTTAGCTAAGCGTGCATTTGCTTTCATTTCAACTCACAAATCTTAATCGTGGAATATTTCGGACTGCGAGATTTGTGCTATTTAATATCGTCGATGCTAATGGCGGTCGATTAAAAAAATAATATGAATCTTCTCCATTCTTCAGATCCTTGGGCGTCTCGGGTCGTCTTCTTGTAAACGGAAAGCTTCGTAACAATCGTGAATTCCGTCGACTCAGATGCTACATTACGCAAGAGGACCTTCTTCAGCCTTTTTTGACAGCACGTGAGGCTATCAGGGTCGCTGCTGCTTTGAAACTTCCAGCCATTGCGAGAACCACTAAAAAAGCCTTCGAGCAGACGGTATTAGGAAGAAACGCTTTTACGCATGACTTGACTAGAAGTAAAAAATTATAATTGGTGGACAATTCCAAATTTACGGATTTTCTTTCCACCGCAATAACACGCAGCTACGATGGTATTAAGCATTTTCTACTGTAGAGAAAGCCAGTTACGCCAGATTGGTTCACCATTTTTGCAACATCGTACAGCTACGTGCAAGAACTTCAAACGAGTTGTTTTTGTACTCCACAATAATATTACAGCAATGCGTGATAACTCGAAAATTAATATTACATTCAAAACAGAATCGGATAGATTATTTGTTATCGTATATGAGCAATGAATTTGGAGTCAATAAAGAAAATTATATTTCACAGGTGGAAGAAGTGTTGGCAAAACTTGGACTTACGGAATGTGCAGATGTAAGGACAGAATCGTTATCAGGGGGTCAACGTAAAAGATTATCTATAGCATTGGAATTGGTAAACAATCCTCCTGCATTTTTTCTCGATGAACCAACTAGGTAAGTCCCGAATAAATGACTGAACATCATCAATTAATATTGAAGTATGGAATAGCTAAAAGTATCATTTTAATTTGCACAGTGGTTTGGATACAGTATCTTCTGGACAAACGTTACGTTTGCTAAGAGACTTGGCGCATGATGGAAGTCGTGCTGTCATATGCACTCTGCATCAGCCAAGTGCGTCTCTTTTTAAGCTACTTGATAGAGTTTACGTAATGGCGCATGGACGTTGTGTTTATCAAGGGAAACCAGATTCCTTGATAACTTTTCTCGAGGAAGTTAATCGACCATGTCCTACCCATTATAATCCAGCAGATTTTAGTACGTATTTCAATTATGATAACATGTATAAGTCATTTTGTAAAAGCCACAAGAACTTTATATTGTAATCGTTTATGCATTTTGATGTGCAGTCATTGAAATAACGGAGGATGATAGCAATATTGAGTTACTATCGAATTCTATTGAAAATGGCAAAAGAGATATCGATGGATCGGTAACGAGGGAGACAAAAAAAAGTATTATAGATTCTGAACAGATATCTTCAGATTTTGAACAATTTTATGATTATCCTAATTCAGGATGGCATCAGTTTACCGTTCTTCTTGAGAGAATGCTCTTACAAATTTCTAGGAATAAGGTAAATCTATAAGGATGGAATACATTTATTTTCAGATAATTACTTCTGACACTTGTTATATTCAGTTTTTATTATTCTTTTGTTGTCTGTAGACTGGATTGTGGGTACAGCTCTTCCATTATCTTTTGTGCGGTCTAGCTGTAGGCATTGTATTTTATAACCGAGCACAGGATGGTTCGCAGATGTTTAATCATCTGAAATTTTGCATCGGAGTCATCATCTTCTTTGCCTACACTCATTTGATGGTACCGGTCTTAGTCTGTGAGTTTAATGAATTATGAAATTAAGCTTACGCTGAGTATCTGTTTGAAGATCTATGTAGTATATTTACAATAATAGAAAAAATAAGATATTTATAATATTGATTTTATTAATTATAGTTCCAACGGAAGTGAAACTGGTTAAAAAGGAACACTTTAATAGATGGTATGACTTAACGCCATATTATGCTGCACTAACAGTCTCAAAGTTACCAGTGCAGGTAGATTTCATAAAAATAATATATAGTTGTCAAATGTCAATTATACAAGTATACTAAAACCTTCTTATCTTTCAGATATTCCTAAATATGATTTTTGTCTCACTGGCTTACGGCATGACAGGTTTACCTCATGAAGTTATTCGGTTCACGATGTTTTCATTAATTGGAAATGCTGTTTCTTTGGTGGCAGAAGGTATTGGCTTGGCTATCGGATCGGTATTCAATATTACGGTAAGACTTTTTGTCATCCAACCTTCTTACGTGATTGTACGCAATAAGTTAATTCTTCCATTCCAAAAATAGGATACAAATATTACATTATTATCCTCGTACACAGTAGTGACTTATGTTTTCGACTATAATATATGGGCTACTTACTTAAGTAACGTCACGTAGTAGTACGTGACCTCTGCAAATTGATTACCATATTGTCATATTTCGCTGTCAAAAATGCCCTTGGAAGAACAAAATTGTAGAGTTATTTCGCAATAGTTTCTGTGAAACTGGATCATCACAATATATCAAGGGGCCATCTCTATATGGGGTTACAAAAAAAAGAATCCCTTGAAGACGAATATATTTTGCTGCTTGACTGTCTGTTCAGTATATAAATTAAATCTTTGGGAACTTTGACATCAATAATCATTGTCTTTCGTGTAATTTTTTTTTTGATTTACCATGGAAATATTCCGAAGTCTACTACAATGCTATAACCAGCTCTCTAATCTTATTTATCTGTACTTGGACAGATGTAATTAGTTTTGCAATACTGTCAGGAAAATTTCGAAACTCACCCCATATAGGTATAGTTTTCTATGCGAAATTCAAGCTTGTATTAAGAAAGAAATAATGTTCTTTAATGTCTTTGTTTAACAGAACGGATGTGCGGTCGGACCAGCAGCAATTGCACCTTTCCTCGGATTGGCCATTTATGGTTTTGATTTTGCCAAAGACATACCCTGGTACATGAACGCCTTGATGAGATTGAGTTTTATTCGCTGCGGCGTGGTAGGACTGGTTTTGGCAGTTTTCGGCTATGGCCGTCAACGACTCGAATGTCCTAAAGCTGAGATTTATTGTCATTTTGATGATCCCAAAGTGCTACTGCGCTATTTGGATATCGATACTGTATCGATTTGGAGCGAGCTGCTATCGCTTTTTGGTCTCATGTGTTTCTTCCGTGGCCTTAGTTATATAGGATTAAGATATAGATTTTCATCCTTTACTTAACAGCATTTAATTAATCAAATTGATTCATTCGAATTTATTCTAGTAATGATATCAGCTTGATTGAAATATTTTTGGAAACTCCCTGTTTATGCATTTTCAAGTTTCACGGTGTGAAAATACTTATGCGATAATTATTCATATTATAAGAATAATATATGATAATAATAAGCATAAAATAGTATTATTATTATTATTATTGTTATTATTATTATTACTACAATACCTAACCTAAGATCCGTCAGTGATTTTTTAAAACGATAATACTTCTGAGAGTTTTCTTGTGGTTGCTTTTGCAGTCGTTTTTTGGGTTTGAAATCAGAGAATGGCCAGAAAAGGATCAGTTGATTATCTCTGTACACAACATTTTTTTGTACGAAATCTCACGGTGTTATCGTTTTTGCAAATATCTTACTGTTAGGTCAAAGCTGCTATATTCTTTCAACGACAACAAATGTGTTCTCTTAGCATCAGAACTGAATGAGAAAAACAAAGATACTGAGACATTAATGGGTTCTTTCCGCATTCGTATAAACGTCATTAATTTCCCTTAGACACGACACGTACGAGGGTAAGGTGAAAAGTTCTCGGCCTGACAATGAAAGACTGCGATTTTCCGTTAAAAAATGATTTTATTTTTCTACATAATCCCCCTTAACTTCAAGACACTTGGTCCAGCGTTTCTCCAACATCATTATTCCTTCCCGGAAGTGAGAGTCTGCAAGGCTGTGAAAATATTCGTCTACGACACTCTCAACTTCTTCGTCGGATGCGAACCGCTTTCCAGAAACAAATTTCTTCAATTTTGGGAAGAGATAGAAGTCTGAGGGTGCCAAATCAGGAGAATAGGGGGGATGGCCTATCAAATCATACTTTAAATCCCGCAGTTT
>JARQTI010000465.1:19292-34349 GCA_030142655.1 Trachelus tabidus
TTAAATCCAGCAGCTCAGTCGGATAGTGCATCCGTGTTGTAGTAATACTATACGAGTGGCGTGCGGTAACAAACAATCAGTCAGAGACAGGGGCGACATAACGCGTGGACGTACCGTTTAATACCGGTAAATCTGACCAACGAACCGTCCTAACTACCTTTCTAAATCAACATTCACGGCATACTTCATCTTTTATACAATTCCTTGCTATCTGGTAATATCCCCAACATTTGTAACATCCCTTCACGTTAACGTGGTTATAAACTGAGCACTTTCTCCATCCCACGCTGATTTTACCCTTGATCATTAGCTCTTGATGAGTTCCTTCATCTACTACGGTTATTATTGATCCTTCGTGTTTCTCCTCTTTGTTTATTCTTTTCACAATTTTCATCTCCCTTTTTCCATTCCCCTCCATCTCATTCTGCTTCTTTATTGTTTCAATCAGATCTTCATCCGCCAGTGCTTGACTCAGTTACTTTGAAGCCCTCACCCATTCTCTCCTGTATTGTGGTCTTCAGCTTTTCCACTTCCTCCGTCGTTTCACAACCCAAAATAACTGTTCCATTACTGCCCTTCTTTGATCTCGTTACTGCCACAGCCATACTTTTTATATCTATCTTTTCTTTAATCGTCCTTTTAGTGGTCTCGTAATTGGGTGTGTTGCTCACATTCGTCATTTTCACCCAATCCGAGAACCGTGATAGTCCCCCGGGATCAAACGTTTATAGGAACGGGTAGGTTTGGTATATTTTGCGCAATTTCATAGAGAACCGCGGTACCTGTAATCCTCTTGCGTGTCTGCTGTCGAGTGAGAAGACCGTATGAAACCGGGTACTCAATAGCAGTCAGTTCAGTCATCCTCGTTTCCTTTTCAGCTTCGCTGTGAGTGATTCCAGGTGGTTCTTCCTACTCCTCAGCCGCGTAGTCACGTGTTTACAGAATAAAAGAATAAGATATGTAAACTAACTAGCCTTATCGCTTCAAATTTATGAATCGTGTCCATGAAGTATCATGACGTGGTTGCAGTGATGTCTTTCGGGCGGTAAGTAAGTCCCAGAAGAAATGCGAGAGATCAAAAGTGGTAATTTTGCAATGTTACCGCATAATGACAATACTATGACGTCCTACAATATCCGTGATAAACAAAGATTTGTACCTATAAATAAATGTATACTTAAGCTAATTAAACAGTAACCAACAATAAAAAAACTAATTGGTTTAATTTGTTTTAAAATATTGCAGTTGAGGCACGATATGATCGATCAGAAAGAAGGAGAAACAGTCTTCGCTGTGAAAATACATTATGATAACATGGTAAGTAGATTTTCAAAGCATTATTATTCGTCAGGTATTTGAATTTCTTAAATCATGAAGTATCTAATGCAGTACAGCCTCAATCGTTGCACTCTTTATCATCGCACTGTTACCTCTTGGCGATACATAATACTTGTACCAATAAAACGAATCGGAACTATCAAACCGAAATCCCTCCACTAATTAATAAATTGGAAGTCCTCACCGGAGCTGGTGCAGCTAATCCGTGAAGGCCGAGAACTGTATCTAGAGAACACTGTGGCGGACACTATGTTAGGGCACAGCACTATACCTCTGGAAAACATGCAGGAAATCCATCGAAATTCCTGGGTATTGCCAGAGCAGTGCTAGAATTACATAGGCAAGAACCTTCTATGCCGTGTCGGAATCACAGTTAGAAAAGTCAGCTCGTGACACCTCGATCTGTACCCAGGACAAACTGCTTTGACAATAATCAAATTCGAGAATTAATCAATCTAATTGGTCGAGATCCTTATAGACTTCTCTCGAGTTGTCCCTTTAAACCAAATCAAGAGCATCCCTTAGCGAATCGGTACGTATCAGCTGGAGATCCTTGATGGCCGCTTCCCCAAGGTATCGGACAACAGCTGGGCACCACATCCTTAGCTCAGGTCAGGGGTTCCCTCCCCTGCCCTTATCCGTATAAAAACCTTATCTCCGCGCGTTCTACGGCCCTTTACCATTCTCCAGCGGGTCGCCGGTATTTCACCTGGGCTTCTGCCAGTTGTGGAGGCGTCTCCGTCGGATACTCTCCTCTGCGGGAAAACTCGGCACGTCGATACTATTCCCTTACGGCAGACTCGAGCCTTTCGACCTCTACTAAACAATATCGAATCTTCCGAGAGCATTAGCGTAACTATACAAATCAACCCGAGAGCGTAGCTTCTGAGCAGGGTGGCGACTCGAACGATACCAGAAAGCGAGAACGTTATTTGAATCAGTAGCTGGAGCCGTCTTGTGACCGTTATCTCACTGCCTCTATGTTTACAGTACGACTCAATTACATATTTTGTAACGTGGAGTTACAGAGCTAGAGGGGATGTCCACCTAGGAATGGCCGAAAAATAAATAAATAGGACGTATCAGGTCGGACAGTGGGTTCGGTGACACAGTGGTAAGTACCCGTCTTAGCAGTCCGAAGGTATCGGGTTCGATTCCCGACCAGAACTGTTAATTTTTCGGAAAATCCTAGCCCTTTAGCGCTCCCTGACGGCTTTGTGGATAACTTAATTATAGCGGGGACGAGCCGGGCACCCCGTTGTAATCTATAGACAATTTACGAATAAAATCATTATTGTTACAGATGAAGAACTGAAATCTTTAATAGACTTACACTTGGCTTTGTATAACATTTTTTACTTTAAAGTATGATATACACTGTGACCTAAACTTGATAGAGGGGAGCGTGAGGGTGGCGAGTAATCGTTGGAATCAGGCGGCCTTTCCGAAATAATGGACACGATGGGATTTAATTTCAATTACGTTAATTTATTAGCTCTAGGTGAACGAGTACAATCGGGTGTTGTTAGCGAGCACGACTCGATACAATCCTAATCGTGGACGCGGTCGCGGAGGTCGTCTTCGCTGTCCCGGAGGGCTTGCAACTTCTATCGCGAGCGGATGCAGCGGCCCCGCGGGCCTCACTCTTCGTGCCCAGCTGCACCGGCGGATGCGTTTCATCCCTCGCCGGCGCGCGGCTCCGTTCGGAATTAGCAATCTGGCTGGACTTACCATTCCCGGTGCTCTCTCTCTTTCTCCTCGTGGTCGCCTGGTGTCCTTTTCCCTGTCGGTCTCGCTCTCTTTCACGTACCTGGTGCCACACCACCAAGTGTTCAAAGTCAAGTCCGGGGCAAATAACACGTTGTCTGTAATCCAGAAAAGAAAATCGCACAATCTCACTCACAGATTCATAAGATTCACACCGAAATTCCTGATAGCGTTATCGCAACGGATTTTTAGCCCTCCGGCCCGAGGATTCCCGAAGAATACCGAGTTCGCCCGAACTCGTGCGGTCGCTCCAGCCTCGGTCCGCTCTTTGTTTTTCGGCGCTCAGAGCCCGCCAGTCTCCGGGCGGCGCCGATCTTACCCGAACTTGCCCGATCGTCGGACTCGGCGCTGCGGGTTTCTCTCCCCGGCTTCCTCTCGCCACGAATCTCCGGCGTCATCAGCATTCTCTTGGCGGTTTTCGTCGGCGGCACGGCTCTCCTTGCGCCTATGCTTTTATGTAACTGTCCGTCCCACGGACGCCATCTTACAATATATACATTTTATTACTATGTTTTTTAATACCTATTATTATTACTTCTAATTTTTACCGCCATATTACACATAATAATACATACAAAAATTACCTAACCTAACCTAACCTTAACATGTGTATATGGATTTACATCGCGAATATTGCACCATACTACTACCAACACCACCACCGTACATCGTATCATCCTGCGCATATCGTTGATCCGCCAAACGTTTCTTTCGCACAAAAGCTTCGTAGTACCCTGGGGCGATACTATCGTTTTTCCACTAATCAGCACTAAACACATTCTGGAAGGCATGCATCCCGAAGCCGGAGAAGAGGTAGTGTAAAAGCATCATGCAGAACTGGCCGCACACCGTCGACATCTCACTCTGAAGCTGCTGAGTATTCCATCGGAAGGATCGACAGTTCTGTCGGAGTCTCGATGGGTGGTGATGATTCAGCGGTGGTAATCCGTAGCTGTCAGGTAGTAGCCGTCTCCGTCGGCATCCACGTACATGGCAACCCAATGCGCTCCCGGTTTCGTATGATCGTCCTTGTTGGCGATCATGGCAGCGGGTTTTGACCAGTTTCGGGGTATTCTATCAGCTGCGTAGACACGCGTAGTGCTCTGCGATATACCGCGAAGCTCAAGGTAAAGGTCTAGCATGTTCATATAGCGGTCCGTTATTTCAAAGCCAGAATTCAAGGCGTAAAGCGTTGTTCAGAGCGGAAGTAGACGACCCTCGTGCTTCCTTACCGGCGTGAACGATGCACTCGTAATGGTCACAATTCGGTGGAAAGTGCTCATATGGTAAGTTATTGGGGGTTTCATCCAAATTTATAACCTCCCTCGCCATAACGGTCCGCAGAAAAAGCACGCTCTCCGGACCTCTCGTGTATATGTTCCGCGAAATACCGGCTATATTTCGGAGATTGCCGTATAACTGCTTGTACGTTATACCGCCGTCGAACCACTCTAGGCCGTGCTCATAGCGGGTCATAGTATTGTTCTCAATTCTGATCACCGGGTAATTCATTGAAATCACAGGCGGTGGAATGATCCAGTGACCTATGTATCTTCTTTTCACAACCACGACGCAGATTTCCTTCGGAGCGAGACGCCTTTTGGAATCTGTGAATAATCCGCTTAGGTAATTGACCAAGAATCACGTTATCCATCGTGCCAGCGTGCAAGCCGGCGTGTATCGTCAGTGCCTTGACCTCCACACGTGTGAACGGACATTTTGCCATTGTCTTAAACAGCATTTTAGAATGCGCTAATAGAATACCGTGGCTTATTTTGACGCGTCTAATGAGGAGCGCGGCTTCCGTTCTATGTGAAGAACACTCGCTCTTGGGGTCCATGAGGGAGAAGCCGTCTCTTGTGCGTACGAGGCGTAAACAGAGTTCGACGCGGTTTAACAAAAATTTTTCTTGGTTACATTCATCGCAGTGTAAATGACCGATAAAGGTCGACGGTCATGTCTTCTGTCCTGTCGATGAATGCTTACCTATTCGCGAGTCCTATATTCTTGTCCGCTGTATCGTCTATATGACCGGGCTTATCGTCATACGAGCACGCCCGAGAGGTGTGACCCGTTAGCGGCGGGCCCGTAATTTAATAGCGTCTCTATATAAGCTCTGTAAGCGTACACGTTATTAGGCGACGATACGAGTTTCTGATTAAGAAATACGTCCACCTGATTGAACAGCGAGTGAAGCAGATTATTAACAGGGGCTGCTTTGCTCAGAGCGTCCGGCGCTAACACGTCCTTGGATCGCAGCTGCACGCATAAACTCAGCATGTTATGGGCTAGATGGACGTATTGGTCGCCGTTACCCGGCACGATAAACTCAATGAGCGAGTCGTCGGTCAGCGATGAGATGGGTTTATCGTGTGCCCAGTGGACGCTCTCTATAGTATTCTGCATCGGTGGTAGTGTAAAGAGCTCGAGCTCCAATTTTATACATTCGCAGGAGTGCGCGTGTAAAAAGGCCATGATACAGGTAGCGCTCAGGAGAAGTTATCCAGCACACTCCGTTTTATTTTTTTACTAACGATCCTGTGACTATTTTTTGGTTTCTTGGTTTTTAACTTCATTTTTTTACTACTTTTTTTTATGTGGAGCGACCTTTTTTCTCGTGCTCCTCTTACGCTTGTTAGCAGTTCTTAAGGGTAAGGCGATGCGATTTTCAGCGACGCCGATGATACAGTGGCCACCGCGTGATCGTTTTACAGCTTTATAGCCCGATTCCTTGATGAGCTCGCCAATTTCCGCCTCCGTTGTATGCTTAAGATTCAAACCGGTTCGGCGGCCCTGGTGCGAAACGTCTTTTTGAGCGGGGCGTTGCGCTCGCTGACGTCTGTCATATTCATGCCTGCGCGTACCGCCACCTTACCGACGGCTCGGGCCCCTCTCGATAGCAGAGGTAGCTCCCGCCGAAACAGACCATCGAAAAAGCTACCGATACCATGCACCCGCTAATACAGCGACCCCGCGAACACCCGAAATTTCGTAGAATAACCCCCACCGATCTACAAGTCACAGTAGTCGGTGTAATGAGACATCAGTCTAGCCATTTAATGTGTAGTGTTACGGAGAGCGTTCCTGATTCGAGTGGTACCTACCCAGCCTCCGAAATTTGAACATTCCAGCCTATCCTAACCTTACCTAACTAAAGCTAGTATAAAGTAGTATTGAACCACATACAATATACAATGTTTAATGCTTCTTGTTAATGACTTGGTAATTTATTTTAATGAGACCTATAATTTTGATCTTATCTATAACATGGTATTTTATAATGGTCAATGGGATATATCCATGAGATGAAAGTGACATCTACAATAAGTTTTTGAAGTATACGACTATTGATGAATATTTTATAATAATGTAATAATGGGCCTGATTTTTGCCCCGTAACCGTGCAGAACAGTTATACGTCAAACTACTATTTTTTCATTTATATTTGAATCCTTGATGTTGCAGTTTTTTAATATGCATATATGTATCTAAATGCTGTTGAAATAAACTTATGAGCATTCACTTCGCTATAATCTAACATTTAAGATTTCTATAATAACTTCGTTATTTCAGAGAAGTACGTAAGAACTTCTTCAATTGATCTCGTGTGTATAATATTTGTGCAGCTAGCTTTATGTCCAATGAATTATCTCAAATTTATTTACAACTATCTGTGTCCAATTCCGCGGTCCGTTCTTACATACTCAGATCGTACATGGGACCAATTCGCCAAAACAAGATTGGACACAGTTATAATGTGTCCAATATTATCGCATGCGAAACGGCCTGTGTCCACAACTAATGTGTCGTATCCGCACTATGTCCAATAATTTGTGCCCAATTGGACGTGTGCGCAATCGGGTTGTGTGCCAGTGGGCCCCTCTAAGTGTAAACGAAAAGTATCTTAGGTAGGGCGTTGATCAGACTAGCCAGTTGATCGGTCATCATAATGGGCTCTGCTTTCGATACCACGATCGATTCGGTAAACCTAGGATGCGCGCCAGAGATCGGCAGAGTCTCAGTTCGTATGCATCGTCTAGATCGTTATCGATAGAGACGAGCGATACGCTTGTGTAGCCGCCTCCACAGAGCTCTAGTTTCAGATGGCCCGTTATAGCCCTGGTAGCGTTTATTTCGTCAACGAGTGTTTTTACGTCATCGTAAACATCGTGCGCTACGTTATAACCCATCATCATAAGCCCACTATCGGTTCTTTATGGTTCTTCCTCGGTTTGGTGCGACTGGTGACTACGCCTACATGATCCCAGTCTTTTAGCGTTGCGAGCATGTGAAGAAACGTCATAGGGATTTGTATTTCGACCAGAGCAACAGACCATGTCCAGTGTAAATGACCTGATGCGGCAGATGCGTCGTAAAATTAGTATTTTTATTTTCGGGATAGTACGACATACTGCTTTTACTAGGAAGAACGAAATAAAATTGGTCCTTCATTACTCTTTAAGTGGGACGCCGGTATCCACGAAATAAATTTCTCGGAGCAGCCGACCCAGCTGACTAGTACTTTTTTGGCTTTCCCACGATCGCTTCGTTTTTATTACAAGGTCTAAGAGAAACGTGTACTTTGCGAGGTGCTTGCGAAATCAAACGAGCTCCTCCTCGTAAAAAATACCGTCAATCTTCTCGCCGGCGAGATTTTCGAAGATGTAGACAGGCATACATGTACCTAGGCATACGATTTTAAAAATCTCTCGAGTCCAGCCACCCTCGTAAACTTTCGCAAAAGGGTTCCTGGCGCTATTGATGCGTGCCAGGTCGCCGATACCGTATTTAGGGATACGCGAGCTCTTTGTGGCGTACCGCGTAGATAGGTTCATAAGTTCATTCTTATCGCAGAGTGTCGTGTCTTGTTGTATAATTCCACGAATCTCCGAAGAATATCTGTGTACTGCCGCGTGTTTCTATGTGTAAAGTAACGCCACATACAATCCTTCACAGTACGATTGTAGCGTTATATACAATAAAAGGGTTTATACAAAAACGGCGCTGAAACATACGAAGTATAGGCTTATGCAGCGTATACGCGTACTGCACCTCTAACCAACGTACGGCGGAATTTTTAATATCTAAGAAATTTTTGCCATATATATTAATTTAATCATTGGGTGTGAATTGTCGTCTTTTAAGTGACCAATATTAATGACTTCAAGAGAATATCATTATTTTTTCAATTTCGTTAGAGATTGTTAGGCTAGGACTCGGTTGCGAGTCACTCAGCAGCCTAGGAGTAGACTAAACGAGTTTTTAAGGCGGAATCCCGCTTTACCTTACCCCTAGCCGCTCGCTCGAGTTTACCGATACTGGCGTACGAAAACGACTCTGCTGTTGTGTAATGAACACGCCTCAGACGGCTGTCATCACCTGTTTTCTTCTTCTGTTTCAGGCCAGCCTTAACCATTCTACTCTTTTCTTTTTCCAGATATCCCTGGCTGAACTGGCCGATACGGGTCGCGTATACTTTTTTCCCACGAGCTCATCTTTCCCGGAGTCTCTAAACACCTCCTGAAACGCCTCGCCAAATTTTTTCTCTGTAGGCGAGCTCTGAGTCGTCTCGATAGCGCGCGGTGCGATTGTTGTACGGCACGGTGTCTGATTACTGAGAGACATCGTGTTGCTCTTCTTCCTCCATAGACGCTGATTACCGATAAATTCGCACGGTATACCAACAATACGGAGGGTCCGTGCATACTGGCGGCTCCTCGCCCGTCTCGTGGTTTTTCTCTCGCACATAGCGTCGTTGATTAAATCCACGATGTCGGTGTCCTGCACGACGACTCCACCGATACGCGTAACGCCCTGTTTACTCCACGAGATGCGTGGCGAGACCGCGTTGCGCAACTTTCCTAATAAGAGCCTCGCCTTAGCTCTATACATTCATGATACGCCGGCGATGATGTCGTCGTCACCATCGTCGGTCGAGCTCCTGGTGTTATATTCCGCAAAATTGTTATTTTTTTCTCGTCATCGTTATTGACTCGCCTATCCCCGTCGACGGAATTTCGCAGGTCCTCGATAAAGTGTAGATACCGCTGCAGCACCTGATTATAACTAAAAAGTCTACCGGGCCTTACGCAGCCCTGCCCTCGCGGTGGCGTGCGACACGCATTAGGCTCGTACGTCGCGCGCGCGTGCGGCGAGGTCATCGTGCCAACTTGTGAGCTAATCGTCGGCATGTATGTGCGTCAACCGTATCGCTAGCCAACGTACACGGCTAGCCTGCCCGAAGCGCCGCTGAAAAAAACAAATAATGTGAACGGGCTGGTAGAGCCTGCGGTAATTCATCGATAAAAGAGTTTTTTGTTTTTCAAATAAATAGGTTTTATTATTAGTATTATTCAGTGGGGTATATACATTAGTACATTTTTGTTTAATAATAATATCTACATAAACCCGTATGATAGGGATCCAAAACTATTGTCGCACTGCCTTTTTTGAAGTTCTGTCGGTTTACACATTTTCGATTCTAGACGCGCCACTACGTCATGAAACAGGATACGTCGTATTGTGTCTCGCTGGTCTCTCCCGTTACATAAAAGCGTATCCAATTGTAATTAATGACTAGACTGGTCGCGTGGTCGATCGTGATACCCTTGACCTTATAGACCTCAGCGTGAGAACCGTCTGGGTTGCCGACCCGGAACGCGTAAAATGTCCAGCCTCCCGATATGAAAGACGTGATGTACCTACCAGCTCTTTACGACTCCAGCTCGTCCGTTAAATTGCCCAAAAGACTGCCGAGCGGCAGCCCTTAAGGGTTATCGGCGCAACGATCACGCGATACATATTGTGACGTGATTTTTCGAATCATGGTTCCAAGGCGGCTCCGGTTACTGATACAGTTAAGGTTCTCAAATTCTGGTTCCCTTCGGTTTGCCACCCTGCTCAAAAGCTACGCTAGCTGGTTAATTTGTATAGTTATGTCAATGCTCTCGTAAGATTTCGTTACAGTTTAGTTGAGGTCGAGGTGCTCGAATCTGCCGTGGGGAGATAGTCGCGACGTACCGAGTTGCCCGGCAGAGGAGAATACTTGTCGGAGACGTCTCCACGGAACGCCAGAAGCGCGGGTGAGATACCGGCGCCCCGCTGGAGATGGGTAAAGGGCTGTAGAGCGGGCGGAGATAGTTTTGAAACGACTAAGGTCAGGGGGGGAACCCCCTGCCCAATTTAAGGATGGGGTGCTGAGCTGTCGTCCGATGCCCTGTGAAAACGGCCGTGGAGGATCTCCAAATGTTACGTACCGATTCGCTAAGGAAGGCTCTCAATTTGGTTTAAAGGGACGACTCCAACAAGATAGTAGAATTATCGGTTATAAAGATCTCGACCAATCAGAATGATTAGTTCTCGGATTTGATTGTTGTCAAAGCAGTCTGTCTCGGGACACCGACCGAGGTGTCATGAGCTGGCTCGCGCTCCCGTGCCATCTGTTGATAGTTTTTCTTGCCGTGTTTCGGTATGGTGCTCGTTCTGGAGCAAATTCCCGTTCGAATAGTTCTCGCGTTGCTCTCGCGATATCCAGGCAATTCTATGAATTCCTGTGAGTGTTCCAAAGGTGTAGTGCAGTGCCTTAGTGCAGTGCCCACCAGAGTGTCCTGTGGATACAGTTCTCGGCCTCCACGGATTAGCTGCACCAGCTCCGGTGAGGACTCCCAATTTATTAATTGGTGAAGGAATCTCGATTGATAGGTAAGATTCATTCTGGTACGTTCTCGGTTCGTCGCTCTCTGTCCCTCGCGCTATGTGTGAATTTCTGCCTCCTGAACGATATTCCATCTTATTGTTAGTTCATCAGTTATTTAAGGATATTGTAAGTTATTTTTATTTGACGGAACCTTTTCAAACATTGAATGCTCTTTTCAGTCGGCCTCGCTCGGTTCGCTCGCTGTCCGACGATATACTCGTCCACTAACCTACCCAGTCTTCGAGTTTTAAACATTCCATTCTAATCTAACCTAACCTACCTTAATTTACTTTAATGACCCATGCTATATTGATATACGACGATACGGTATCCGCTCGTGGGGTAGAAATCTGTTTCTAAGTGAGCCGTGGGCATCTGGCTAGACGGAGATTTCAGTCTGTGCGCAAGTGGGTCGTGGGCAAGTGGATCCGTGGGCATCTGGTTCAACGGAGATTTCAGTCTGTGCGCAAGTGGGCCGTGGGCAGTTGGATCCGGGAATATTACGAGATCCATGCGCAAGGACATCGCGACCGTGGGCATCTGGGTCGACGAAGATTTCAATCCGTGCGCAAGTGGTCCGTAGGTAAATGGGTTCTTGAGCCGTGAGCAAACGGTCCGTGTGCATCTGGTTCCGTGGACAAGTGGTCTGTGCGCATGTGGGTCCCTCTCTGTTATCTCATACTCCTTTCGTACGGCGCGCCTGACTTCTTCCACGACCCAGGTTCTTTTGAATACTCTATCCGCGGGATTCTCGTGAGGGCACGAACCCTGTAGCGTAGGCGTTGCACAGGAACGACACAGGGCAAAGAGCAGCTTACCGTGCATACGCGTTGGTAACACAGGATGATACAGATCTCGTGGCAGTAGAACGACACATTCAATCAAAGCCTCTACATTGTCGATCTTGTTGCGATCACCCGTTAGTTCGCGACAGTCATAGCCCACGTACACACCAGCGTGATCTACAGGGAATTACTCCGTTTTCAATATGAAGGGATAGAACGCCTGCTCTTGCAGACACTATACGCATTTGAACGCGCGCGAAAATTTGAAAATTTAAGAACGTAATATCTGTGCTTTCAATATGACTATTTACTAATTAAAAAAAATGTGTATACTAGAGCTTTATTTTTTTAAGGATTGAATAATATAAATTCAATTATTAAAATATATTGCACCGTACAGGGCACGGCCCGCCGAGACTCTTTACTCGAAGCATCTGTTGTACCTGTGTTTCGATTCAGATATCTTATGAACGGCTGTATGTGAGAAAAATTCATTGGTGCATTCAGTCTAGGAATCAAGGGTTCTGAATTGATTGCCACCAAATTCAGAACGTATTCACATGGGGAGCGAGATGATTTTATTTCAGGTCCCTCGTCGTCGTCGCCGTCGTCGTCTTCGCACGTCCATCTATTTTTTTACACGACAGATGGCGCTTTGCCTTCTTTGCCTAATTATACTCTGGATGGTGTTGGTAATTTACGAATACACAACACAATCAAATACACTTTATACGTGAAGCTACCGTTCACACAGAATTTCCAGATGGTATAAGGGTGCTTTCACAACAGTATAGAATTATTAAGTTTTTACGAGCATTCATGTGGAGCGCGCGTACATGGGTGCACGTATGTGTGTGCTTCGACGTATTTTCTCGTATTTTAGGTGACAGTTTTTAGAGATGTAAGATGTCCAGATATTCCTCTCCGTAATATCCTGTATCTAAATGTCAAGCGTGGAAGTCCAGGGTATCCAGATATTCTTCTCCGTAGGTTCTTGTATCTTGGTGTCGGATGTGGAAATCCAGAGTGTCCAGGTGTTCCGCTCCGTAGTTTCTTCTATCTGGGTGTCGGATGTGGAACACCAGGGTGTCTAGGAGTTCTCCTCCGTAGTTTCTTGTGTCTAGGTGTCGGACGTGGAAGTCCAGGGTGTCCCGATGTTCCTCTCCGTATTTTCCTATATCTAGTTATCGGGCGTGAAAGTCCAGAATATCCAGGTGTTCCGCTCCGTAGTTTCTTGTATCTAGATGTCGGATGAGGAAGTCCAGGGTGTCCAGGTCTTCCGCTCCGTAGTTTCTTGTATCTAGGTACGGTATGCGGAAGTTCAAAGTGTGTAGGTGTTTCTCTCCATAGTTTCCTGTATCTAGGTGTCGGACGTGGATGTCCAGGGTGTCCAGAAAAGTTTGCAACGAGCGACGCTTTGGCGTTTTGCTCAAACCATAATATTTTATTCGTATATGTATAAATAATCCAGCACACTCTCCTCTCTTAAGTTCACCACATGGCTTCAACAAGCTGGACACAATTAAGGACGCTTGTATGCGTTCAAGGTTACATTTTCTTTAATTTGTATATATCTTTATGTATTTCTAAAAAAAATGGACTTGAAAATTAAATTTATATGCTATTAAACATTTTCGACAACACAGTATACTTTTTGATTAGCGGCATCACAATGCATTTATATTTTATACCTATAAAAATGTAGATTTCAGTGCACAGAGCTTCTATATCCCGCTGAGCAACAAAAACATGTGGTATCCCCCAAGAACACTTACGTGTAAAAAACTACGCCAAGCACAGGAGTCCTGTGAATTCCTCTAACAAAAAGTAATGAAATCATATTATTGAGGCCAAGTACTTAAATCATTACATGTTTGCCAATTATATGATCTAGCATTGGCCCATCATTTTAATTGTGTTTTCAAAATTTCCTATAACGTTTTCGTTGCTCTTTTACGGTACTACTACTTCCGGTAGTTGATTATGATTTAATGGTTATTCAATAATTTATGAAACTTTAGGTGATTCCTTATCGAGTACTACTTGGCGAGTCCGTGCATTCTTGATATAAATTTTCGTTCATTATGCCAGTGATCAAACTCAAACCCAGTGTCAACTTTCAATATACAGCATATTAACAATAACTCGTCAAAAATAATCACGGTAAAAGCTTAATAACAAACATATATTTTTAGGATACTATTAGTACGTTCAAAGTAAGTATTTTGGAATTCCTGGCAGGGACCCGCCAAGTAGTACTCGATAAGGAATCACCTAAAGTTTCATAAATTGTTGAATGACCATTAAATCATAATCAACTACCGGAAGCAGTAGTAATGTAAAAGAGCAGCGAAAACTTTATAGGAAATTTCGAAATAGTCAGATAATTGGCAAGCATGCAGTGACTTAAATACTTGGCCTCAATAATATGATTTGAATACTTTTTGTTGGAGGAATTCACAGCACTCCTGTACTTGGCCTAGTTTTTTACACGTAAGTGTTTTTTGGGGGATATCACAAGTTTTTGTTGCTCAGTGTATTGAAGTCTGTATGTTTACAGATAAAAAATGTAATTGTAATTTAAAAAATTTAATTGTAATTTTTAAAATAAAAAATGCATTGTGCTGCACTAATCAAAAACTATATTGCATTTTCGAAAATGTTTAACGGCATATAAATTTAATTTGTAAATCCATTTTTTTATAAATGCATAAAGATGTATACAAATTAAAGAAAATGTAACGTTAAATGCATGTAGGCGTCTTTAATGGTGTTTATCTTATTGAAGCCGTGTGCTGAACGTAAGAGAGGAGAATGTGCTGAATTATTTATATACATTGGGCTGCATGAATAATAAAGAGGATACTATGGTTTGAGCGAAAGGCCAAAGCGTCGCTCGTTGCACAATTTTCTGGACACCCTGGATATCCACGCCCGACACCTAGATACGAGAAACTACGGAGCGGAAAACCTGGACACCTTGGACTTGCACGTCCGACATCTTGATACAAGAAACTACGGAGAGGAACGTCTGGACACCCTGGACTTCCACGCCCGATACCTGCATATATAGGAACACCTGGACACCCTGGACTTCTACGCGTGATATTTAGATACAGGATACTACGGTGAGAAACACCTGAACATCCTATATCTCTAAAAACTGTCACCTAAAATACTAGAAGATATATTGAAGCACACACATACGTACACCCATACACGCGCGCTCTACATGAGTGCTATTAAAAACTTAATAATTCTATACTGTTGTGGAAGCACCCTTATACTATCTGGAAATTCGGTATGAACGGTAGCTGCACGTATAAAGTGTATTTGATTGTGTTGTGGATTCGTAAATTACCAACACCATCCAGAGTATAAATAGGTAAAGAAGGTGTGGGAACCGCCCACTCCCGGGGTTCAGAATGAGGAGGATCGGGTGTAGAGAGCACACGTGGTCAATAAGAATAA
>JARQTI010000465.1:34449-47321 GCA_030142655.1 Trachelus tabidus
GCCATTCCTGCCTTCCGCTGCCTCGGCAACGCAGCCACTCTCTCGGTGCCTCCTTCGGTGGGTGATCCTTATGGGGTAGTCCATGGGTTTGCCGACGTTGCCTCCGAGCCAGTGCCCTAGGGGAGTGAGGAAGGGGGGGAGGAGGTATCTTACATCTAATTACAATTAACCTGAAACGCTAAATATTCTAAATTACAATTCTTAGTTATCAAATGCAAAACTCGAGGCCTATGGGGACCGTGAGCCAAGGGCGGGGAGGGGTTTGCAGTAATATTTTTGTTACAATACATACGTTTGTAGTTCGTTTGTAGGTACTTTATATGTCATTGATGATATGAAATAATTGATTTTTTAATCGTAAATAATGAAAAAAGTTTATCTAGGGAATTCCGTAAACTGCACCTAGCGCGCATGCGTAAAGACTTCAATATGTTAAACCACATTTTACACGTACTTATCTGTATATTATTAAATACTGCAATCCGAGATATCAAATATTTATTAGTGCTCTTTTCTTAGTTCTGAAATATTTACAATTGTACAGTTTAGTATTCACTAAATTGTATAATTAAGGGGATGATTATAAAGAAAGGTGGAGCAGTACTCTTAAGGTTATATGATAAATGCAAATGAATGACGATGGTGAAAATTGTGTCAGCAGAAATTTTGAATCTCTTCTAAATGCTGTTGATATTCAGGTAGAGTTTGAAGCAGTTATTATCTACAGAGAAACAAATACTGTGCAATCTGTTCTTGGTTTTCTTATTCAATAGGTAATTTTCTTGTCAATTTATTGAATTTGATGCACATAGCATACAGTGTCATGCATAATTTGTATTTTATTACAGAAATGGATGCTCAAACAACAGATAAATACGTATCAATTGTTCTTGAAAAATGGTTAGACCCTGTTTTGGATGCTTAACGTGAATGGAACGTTGCCATTATCTCTAGATAAATAATATTACCTCCATCACAATTGTAAATACATATTTAATTTATTTTAGTACTTCAAAGTTATGTATTTATAGTATTTATTAATAAAATAATTTGTATAACAAAGACAAACATCTTCTTCAAACTCTTATGTTGCGTTATATTAGATTTCTCCCAACCTTGAGCCTTAACACCTTGAATTCTGCTTTTTTATTTGCCAGAAGAGATACCGGTGTTCAGAGGTAATGTGTACAATCACCAAAAAAAGCAGAAGGAAGATTCTACTATAACAAAAATTTTTTAATTGTTTCAATCTAAATAATAGCTATAAATAACATTCAGAAGAGATTAGAAATTTCTGCGGACACAATTATCACCATCGTCATTCGTTTGCATTTATCATATAACCTTAAGAGTACTGCTCCACCTTTCTTTATAATCATCCACTTAATTATTCAATTTAGTGAATACTAAACTGTACAATTGTGAATATTTCAATTGTAAAAATGTGGTTCGACATATTGAAGCCTTCACGCATGCGCGCTAGGTATAGTTTACGGAATTCCCTAGTTAAACTTTCTTTCATTATTTACGATTAAAGAATCAAATCATTAATGACATATAAAGTACCTACAAACGAAGTACAAACGATTGTATATGAACAAAACACGATTAGGTTATAAAACATTTGAATGAGGGGCTAACCTAAATAAAAATTCCCTAGAAAATTAATTTTAATATTATAAATAAATGATGGACTATCAAACGTTGTGGATACAACATCAAGCACCTAGAAACGACCTACAAACGATTGCAAAAAAAATCATTCGAATCCGTTATAGATGAGAGGCTAACTGCGTGGAGCTAATTTTTTTTTCGCGGTAACCTTTATTACCAGTCTGACGTAACACACTGGTGCCCTACTTTGTTAACACTTCTGCAGACTCTGCAGTACACCTTATTGCAAGAGACTTTACGCGTCGTTCTTTGAAGAGGTCTGAGACACTGCGGACAGGTGCGAACGGCCTGCAATACACTCTTTTCTTTTCTCTTCTGTTTTATAAATAGAGTGTTTATATGATTATCGAAACAAGTTTGACCAAAAAATACCTATGAAACTCGCGACATTTCAAGGTGGGGAGAGCCGTATCGCAGAATGGTTTTCCGAAACACCTAGCACATTTGTGGGAGCACTTATGCTCTGCCTCGTACATGTAAGTCTGGTTACACGGTATACAAAAGCCACGACTCCCGACCGCACCCCGCAAATTTAAAATAGGCAGATAGTGTTTCGAATTATTATAATATAGGACGCGTAGTGTTTGCCGTGGTTTTCCTGAACCGTACGTCCTATCAACTACTTGTGACCCATCGTAAAGCGGTTTCTTACCATTACTAATGCTGTCAAACTCGTAAATAAAAATGGTTATACCCTTCGGGACCAGGTAGCTTTGAAATTTATCAATTTCTGGAATATCGCAGCCGTCAGGAGGTATGCCTACGCAATTGTTTGTCACAAGTTCGAGAGCAAGTCATTTTTGTAATTTACCCTGTTGACGTCGTACAGCATTCCATTTCTCATGCTGTGCGTGTACCAGTGCCGCAACGAGCGCTCTAGGTGGACAGAGATTATCGGTGTTTATGATGGTCAGTATAGAGTGTTTTTTTTTACAAATTCGTGCGCTAGTCGCACGCGGCCTGTACCCTGCGGTACATCGACTGTACACGACTCGATAACAAAAGACTTGTCTATTCGGAATGCCTGGGCACTCTGTGTGACGGACGCTATTACGCCCCATACATCATTTTCGAGAAAGTCGCGAGCCGGTCTGTACGACAGCCACGCGGCCCCGCACGCAAAACTGTCGGATTTGATCGTCAGATCTATATAATCGCGAGGTGTATACGAGCTTCTGAGGTACGCGTGTATATCTCTAACCGCACCCTGTAGCCACGGTACCGAATCCGTATCAGTATCTTCGGACGGCCGCCGGATAGCCATTGTTATTTCGCGGCCGTCTAAATGAAACCTATTGATACGCCGTCTCGTTTCGGATTGCACGGTAAACCTATACCCCGGCGGTAACACATCGTTATTGGTATCTCCGTGGTCGTCGTCGTCATCATCGCCGTCACTCTGCCGTCGAAGAAGGGGATCTGACAGATTACCTCAGCGCCTTTCGCATCTACCGTTTAGGCAAAACAAGTTTTTATTCTTTGATTGTTAAACAAAAAAAAGAAATAAGTATTAAGCGCACACCGACTTCTCATACCTCGCGAGGGTTGAACATCGACCCTATGTATGAGAATACAGCGTCTAACGGGATTTCATCACTTCCTAGATTTTTTAAAAGTTAACAATCTCGATAACAAAAGCCGTTAAGCGCTAAATAACACCCCTGCATATGTTACCTTCTTCGAGGGTATCCACGCTGCTTGGGACCTCATCGAGCTCCGCTAATACCTCGGCCGCTTAGTCGGCATCCGCCGCTTCGTACACACCGTTCCTGAGAACCCACAGTACCGGCTCTTTAGCGTCGTTGTATACGCCAACCTCGAGCAGATCTACAACTTCTTACTTTTTATTTTCACACGGATAAATTTTGAGCGGTATCTGTAATTTTATCATTATTACCTGTGGAGCGCTCGTTTGAATCGTTGGAAATGCTGGAGCGATCGTCGACATCATCTTGGTCGCCGTCGTCTTCGCTGGCGCCTGATGCTATAGCCATGAACGCATCTGTAAAAAAAGGGTTTATGAATAACAACGCCTCGGTTTTTTTTTCCAGCACTGTATGACGCATACCCCATGTACCGTAATTCATTTCTTCTTCTTCCTCTTCTTCTTCTTCTTTTTCTTCTTCCGTCATTCGCGTGTCCACCGCTGTCGACGGGCCTGGCAATTTCTTTTTAATAAAAAAGTGAATTAGCCGTGAACTTTTTGTTAAAAGTATGTGTTTTACCGTTAGTGAACTGTATCAGCGTCGCGGTGCTGGTGCTCGGCTGCGGGCAAACCTCTTCTATACGATCGAGGCACCCTACGAGCAACCGCTCCTCCTCCCCGGACGCACCGTCGTGGCGAACTCGGGTCAATTCTTATAAACATTTTTTTAAAATGCAATTTACTTAGGCTATGTTATTGGTAAGCGGAAAATACATACCTTGGTGGAACGCGTGATCGGTTATAATAGCCCTGGTGATACAGTTATCGCACACTCCATTTTTGTTGATACACGCTACGGCTAACGAGAGTATATACGGATCGTTTATGAAACATTCTCTTTCGTGAGCCCTGGCTAGCACGCGCAGAGTACAAAACAATTGGGCCATTATCGTCGAACAGTTCCCCCTCGCCGATAAATTCTTCGCCGCAGAGGACAACAGCAAGGAAATACCTGGGAATTTTAACACTCCTATCTCCATGGTCGCTCACGAAATAATCTTCACGTACTCATAGCGGGCCATTATTTTCAAACCATCGGTGCCGGCGTCTACGAGAAACGAGGACTCGGGCATTAAAAGAACTAAAGTGTACACAATCATAGACGTGATAAAGAGGGTGTCCTACCTCAATCTCCAAAGGGTCTTGTGCTGTGTAACCGTCCAAATAAGCAGACTGCGCAAGATCACCGACAGCGCTAATAACTGCAAAGACACGCTGATTGCGGAGCTCGATCGCCGCGGGGCTGACGCCTCCAAGGACAGTTTATTGGGCGGTCTTCGGCTAGTTCTGGAAAAAAAAGAGCCTGTGGTCGTCGGCGCTGTACCAGATATTGATGGAGCTGCTCTCCCTGTATAACCATGAGTATCTCTCCTTTGTGCGGAGCACCATGGCGGTCCAGAACTGTCATGCTTAAGGCTTATTCTCTTAAGACACTTGTACGATGTCTGTTTTCACGTACTCTTCGATTCTACTCGTTCGTTCGGCCCTCTCTTGGCTAACTCAGCTACGCGGAGGCGTCGGGGATCTTCGAAAGTAAGGACAGCTCCAACAAAATAATACATCGGCTTTTTAAGTCAACAATAACAAAATCGATCTTTAATTCGTGCGCGACTTCGGACGCGACCACGTGTGTACAACAATTTCAAATTTAAACATTCCGAAAAATAAACAAATGTCCCAATAAGATCGCGACTAAAACCATAAATTAGTTTACAAAAAGCTGTAAAGGTCTAAAACCAAAACTAATGAAGTTTGCAATTGTAACTCATGTCATACTAACTTTCGCGATCTATTCCGCGCGGTCAATTTTTGACGAGTCAATAAATACAGTCGTACAATCCGATACAATTTACATAGTTTCGCATTCGACAAAATAGGTTCGACTACTTTCATACATTCGACATTTACAATTCGTTAAAACTTCCGGTCATTTCGATGTCTTTCGATATTTTCAAAATTCCTTACGCACGGGCGAACACTTCGCTAGACGTTTCGACGTTTCCAATTTTATTAAACACTTCCGGACAATTCGAAATACGGTTAAACTACGTACAGTCTCAATAAATGAGTCGATTCGACAACATAACGCCATCTAATCACGACACTTCGAAAATACGACCTCAAGGACCATTTCGTGTCTCTCGGCAACAAGTGCCGAACTCGAACGCGATACAATGTATTTCGGAGATCGAACACTGAACTATTGCCGAGAGAGTCAATCATTAGCACACAGTCATTCTCACATCGATTCACAAAACGCGCGATAAATATGTCCACACGGGGAAACACATTTACGTGAACACAGTCCCTTGCCAATCGTCGGAATCGCGTACTCTAAACGAACGCGATTCTACATGTGAGAACTTAGCCCATGGGCCTACAGGCACCAGTCAAAACGCGGGGTGTTACATGATTTCGTCGCTCACAAAGTAACAAATCACTTACCGAAAATCTCTAAGTCTGTTCGTCGCGGAGAACTTAGCCGGTTAACGCGGCCTCGGACAAATCCGGGTTCTCCTCAGACTTTAACCTCGAAAAACAAGACGGCTCCAAAAACACGACTTGCGTCGTCGACAATCCGGGCAAAAAGAAGGAATTTGTCTTCCCTTTTATTCGTAATCGGCAGCACCGGAGACAATCATCCTCTCCCTTATTCGCAACCACTTTTAACTGGTACAACGGTCCCAATCAGAAATCCCCAGAGATTGCACCACGCGAGGCAATTCAAAATGCGTTTTCGCGACAATTCATACAATTTGGGCACAGCGATTACATGCTGTCCCACGATAGGCTTCTACGTCCCGCAGGAATTCGCAATGGTTCACCAGGTGTCCCTGGATTCCCAGTTCGCGAGTCTTCGTTCCTTTCGTCTATATCGGTGGGCCTCCTTCCCGGTTTATGGTACGTTGCAGGTGCTCGGTCGTTCGTAGATCTCTGTCACGCGGAATGAGTAATAGCTCCCTGCTAGTTACTCGGTACGCGTAGACCAGTTCATGTAGCTCGGGTTGTATCGTGCGTAGAGTTGATTCAAGTCGCGAGGTGATTGGTGCGGTGAGCGGCAGCGCGCGAAGCTAGGGCCCAATTGACACTGTGACGTCACCCAGCCTTTTTTCCTCGTTCCTCCTACGCCCATGATCCCTCGCTGGTTCTTCTCGAGATTCGATAAGCCCGCGAATATGATATTCGTGGCATGGGACATAGCAAAAATCAAACAACCAAATCAGAAACGGCCAATTCGTAATATTGTTGGCCCTTGAGGTGGTGGGATCTTGCCTGGATTCTTTTCTAATTCGCGTTTTCCCGCGTATTATTACAGTTCCCGCCGAGGAGCTGACGGGGTAAAATCTACCACGTCACAATACATATCGAGTCGAGCCAAGCGTCTAGACTGGCTTAGCCCTTCGCTAGCAAACTTGGCTACACATATATACTATATGTAACTCTAACATGACGGCGCTATGCTACTGGCCCCGCAAATCGCTCACGTTACTGACAATTAGCTACCCAGCGGTCCACCCTTGTGAAATTATTGTTTTATTTATGTCTTAATAAAAAGGGCTCTGTTAGAATTGGTTGAAATTCTGTTCTGTTACTGCTCCCGATCTCGCTATCTCCTAGTCAAAGATCCCCGCCCCTCTACTCATGCTGTTTCAGGGTAAACAGGCTGAGCTAGTGCGTTATCGATCGATTTGTCGTGAGAGCGGTTACCGGATATCTTGTCTTCGTGAAATCGATATTCCCAGAGGATACCTGGCGCCTAGGTCTTTTACCGGTCATCATCCCGATTGCTGTTCTCGCGAGAATTCGTATATTTTTGACGAGAGTTATTACTGAGTTATCGCGTTGCCTTATCCCTTTAAGAATTTCGTTACAACGTATACAATTAAACGCATCTGAAAACAGTTGGCTATACGAAGTAATTTATGTTAATTACATGGGAAGAAGTGTCAGGATTTCTAATCCCTCACTATCTCATATAGGTTTCAGTCATAAGACGGACTATGATAGTCTACAGGCAATTAGAAAATTGTAGTCACAGTTGAGCCTCTTGATTAAATCTCGCCATTGTTATGACGACATCTCGACTTGCATGATAAATTCCAAATCTACATATTTCTATTCTCGCTCTAGATACCATAAGCGTCTAGAGCTCAGTTGAACTTTTAAGTCCGTATTCGCAACTCGCTCTTAAAGTCACTAACAGAGTCGCTTGTAGTTAAAGTCATTAAGAAAAAATGTAAGAGCGTGCTATTAGCACTAAAAGCGAGTTCTGAATACGGGCTATAATGTTTAGAATAGGCTGTACCTATCGAAACAATCAGACTCGGCAGCTTTCTCTGATAATTAAGTAAAACCAAATTAATTTGTTTTATTCAAGGATGAACTAATTTAGAATTTTTTATTAACTGTGATTACAATTGATATAAAGTATGAATCCTTTAACTTCATATTTGCGTACTGATACGATTAAGTCATAGTGAGAGTGTGTAGATAATTAGGGGAGAGTGGAGTAACCACGAACGCGGGGTAATCCCAAACCCAACTCTTATGGTATATTGGTAACAAGAGAGCTGATACTTTCTTTCCACTAACTACCAGTCAAACTTGTATCCAGTGCCGGACCAAAGTTTTGAACAAATGTTTCGCACACCATTTAAAGTAAATATAATTGATTCTTTTTGTCGATTTTTAAGTCAATTTTTGTCAGATTAAATTACATGTAATTATTGTTATGAATAAGTAATAACATTAAGATTGACTAGAACTGAAATAAGTATAATTTAAACTATATTTTATGACCGCAGTATTGTTTCTTACCTAGATTTAATCTCTGAAAATATTCATGTTTTATTCTTTATCCCGTGAGGTAATGACGAACGAATCAGATGGGGCAATTTCAAACGTTTGTGATTACCCGTCGCCAATATTTTCTTTTGATGTTTTTAATTTCAATTTTGAATTAATTGTTTCAGATGGCAAGAAGTTACAAATAAAAGATAGGAAAAAGCATAACATAGAGAATTTACAAAGAGCCATAAACGATGTGAAGAGTAAAAAAATAACATTAGGAAATGCAGCTGTTGTTTACTCTGTATCCTAAACAGTGTTGTATCCCACGGTGAAATCCCACGGTCACACCGAGAGGTGTTATGTCTCCAAAGCAATCTCTAAGTATCAAAAGACGAGAACACGATTACCAGTGTCCGTCGCCAACGGGTTGGTCGTCAACGGGTTGGTCCTTATCTCAATACTAGGGTACACCTCGAACATAAAGGAGTTAGGATCCCTAGGTTCCTACGCTATCGTAGTTCTGAGAATTGCAAGTAACGTCGCCTTATAAGGGCATGCGCTAAAGACTGAAAATCCTAATGCAGCAACCCCGACGGCACCAGCGTCGAGGGACAACGAGATGCAGTCAGTCTGGTCAGAGTGCGCCGATGAGGCAGACACGCTTGGGAAAGGATCATGTGCTCAACATTAGAACAGAGCAAGTGCTCATCATCAAAACTGAGCCAGTGCTCAACATTAGAATAGAGCAAGAGCTCAACATTAAAAGGGGACAAAAGTTCCGTTCAGTCTTGTACAATTACATCGAAAACGGGACAAGAGCCCGTCAGTTTGTTTTGTAAACGGAGACAGCAGATATACTTATCCGTCACACCAAGTCTCCGACTTATATAATACAGTATCTTCAAATAAACAATGTCCTGTTCTACCCTTCACACACACACACACAGTTATACTTTTAATAGCACCTAACCCCACAACAACAGCTATATTTGACTATTTGAAAATGACACTTATTAAGGAATCAAAATTTAAAAGAAAAGAGACCTCGACCTCTCTAGTCATCAAACCAAGGGGGAGGTCGATGTGAGGATTATAGTATAATTAAATGTGCAGTAATAAAAAAATAATAAATGAATACAATAGATATCTACTATTTGATCGAAAAATGGTACATTTTCTCAGACTTTTTAAAAATACTATGTCAAATCCTGAAAGGGTGCTCGCTCAAGCAATGGTGGTTTTCTCTGCTTTCCTGCTCTGTCGTTGGCGCTCTAAACTTCCCCCTCTCCGTCGCCCCCTAGTACTTATATGGATATCTATTGGGCTGCTGATTCAAAGGGTAGGCGGCTGCGCATGATTTTTACAACATTCGGGCGTTTCTGACTTGCGGGTCGTCCTCGATGCCAGCAGCTGCCTCAGCCTAAACATCACATACAAATTCTCTTTGAAAATCAAAACTCCAGGAAATCAACATGTTAGTATGAAGTTAAGCTAACGATTCAACAGACTCACCCAAACCGAACGCCTGCAACTCCACACCAGTCTTCAGGAATAATTTCGGGGATAAGCTAGTGATCTGTAGTATTTAATTTAGAGCTTACTCCGAAGTACATCACTCCTCCGAACCCACCTATTTACATCCTGGTTGCTAGCCACATCAGTACGTCGCGCAAATGCTGGTAGGCAATTGGCTACCCCTTCCTAGTACAAGCCCTGGCTTACGATTACTTCTTTGGCCCCGACCTCAGCCAAGAAATCCAAGTGGCACAAGGATGGCCACTTCCTCAGCCCTGGAACTCTGAACTTGGCCCCGGTCCTGACCTTCCCCGCTCCCGTTGAGGAACTTCAGGATGACTCGCAATGGTAATCACACGTGTTTAGTACAGTACAGAAATCTGAAATAAATTTTGCAATATTTTAATTAATTATCAAGTAGAATTCACCGGAAGGTCCTTTTGAGTTTCGTGGCAAATGTGATAAACTATTTCGAAATATTTTCAAAGAAAGAAATCCGAAGAAAGATAGTCGGAGAGTGTTGCTTTTATGAAGTGGGAGTTGGTTATAGAATGTGTTTGTTTGAATACTATTTATTCTGTGCATGTGGTGTAACGTGACGTTACAGAGCTGGAGGGGGCTCCGTCTAGGAATGAACAAAAAATAAATAGATAGGACTTATCAGGTCGGACAGTGGGTTTGGTGGCACAGTGGTAAGTGCCCGACTTGGCAGTCCGAAGATATCGGGTTAGATTCCCAATCAGAACTGCTCATTTTTCGGAAATTGCTAGCCCTCTAGCGCTCCCTGGCAGCTCTGTGGATAAATTAATTATAGCGAGGACGAGCCGGGCACCCCGTTATAGTGGGAAGGTATTCGTACTTATTTATTGCGATAGATTGTGACGTAATCTGAGTTATATTAACCCAGGGTCAGCTCAAATTCATCTATCGCGAACGTTGAAAGTGAACAAAAAAGAAAGGGAATACGAGGTAGAATGCAAACGAAAGAATATAACTAATAAATTAAAGTGCTGATGCAAAGAAAACAGAAAGAAAAAAAACAATAAGATAAGAAGTCTCGGAATATTTTAACTCAAAATATAATAGACTAGAAATACGCAATGAGCTAGACGGACTCAAAACAACAACACTCGGGGGCACGCAATATCGCAACTGGGCTTTAAACTAGATGGCGGAAAGGGGAGTCAGCGAAAGAGGGATGTCTGGTGGACAATTTCTCAAACAAAAATTTTGGCGCCAGTTACTGTAACGGAGTGGCATTGTCGAGCAACTTCCGAAGATCCTCGAATGTTTACTTCACTCTACACGATGGTACGGGTAGCTGGGGAGAGAGGAGAAAGGTATCTCAGGGAAGAAGCTTCTCGAACGAAATGGCTTCTTAGAAATTACCTCGAATTTACAATACCCAAAAACGCGAACGGAGGGGAGAGAAAGGCATAGGGATGGGGGCTGAAAAGGGGCGCAAAATTCTAAACTATGTCGCACGCAATACACCACCCGGTCTCACGTTTTTGGGCGAAAGACCGGTCGAAATCCAAAAATGCTAAAAATATCGATCTACGTGGGGATGGCTCGCTAAATCCAGAAGGGAATTTACTAAATATAAAAGGGCGCAAAGAGAAACGCATATGGGAGAAAAAGAGCAATAAGGAGGTTAATCACTCAAAAGTACTCACGTAAAACTCGCAATACTCGACATAATCTAAAACACAATTCCACAAAGCCACAAATCGCACTCGTTACCTGCCTGGCTCGAAATGGCGAAGTTTGGCAGATTTCCGGTCTTCATTTCCGTTGGCTGGTCTCCAGGGCCTCGGGGATTGGCCGGACAGCTGGGCTGAAAGGGCTACGCGCTTCGGCATTGGTGTGCAGTTCAGACATGATAAAGGTCTGATGCTTTTTCTTATTATTGTCCTGGCGGGCGTTTCATGGCCTCGCTGCTGAGTGATACCGTGGTGTCTTCGCCTGCGCCCTGGTTTGTAGTTGGTGCGCTGGGCAACATGGCGGCCTCCAAGGCCTGTCAGGATCTCCATCCGGGTACGTCCGCGGAGTTGGAGAGAGAGGGCTCCACCACTGTCACACAGGTCCCGTGACCACCGTAAGACGGGACTGCACCGAGGGTTGCATATACGTGGTCAGAGTGGCTGGCTGGTCTGAAACCAAACTCCTCATGTGGTGGTCTCCATCAGCTGCTTTCCTGTCTTATCCGAAATACAATTATCCTGTAACGTTACCGACCCGCAATGAATAATAATATACGCAATAAGTAACGCTCAAGGCGAGTGGTACCCTCGAGCCAGGTGACGAGGAGGAGTTTGCAGTAAAATTTTTGTTACAAGATATACTTAAAGTAGTTATAAGTTTAATTTAAGAGATCAGTCCAGTATTAAGAGATAGGAAATAGGTTAAGTCTAAAATAATAAAGATGCAACACGAAACTCCTATTGCTGCGGTGAGCAAGAAGAGAAATAGAGATTTTGGCTCTGTAGAAGAAGCGAGAGTGGTTTTTCCTACTAGCAAAATAGATAGGTAAGTATAAGGACTAATTAATAGTAGGCGTAACATAATTAGGGATCAACTAACGGAAAAACGGTTTTATGGGGTGAAATGAACATCCCAAAGTTGGGCTCCTTGAGGGCGGTTTTCGCAGTTTCGTACATTTCCAGTCGAGATATTTAAATAAGACCAATTGGAGAATAATTCTTATGATGAATAAAGAAAAATTCATTTTGGTCAGTGGTTCTGGTGTGGTAAATGTATAAAAATGTATAGGGGTTTAAAAATGCGAAATTTTTATAACAAAAACCAATTGCATTTGAAAGTACTAAAAAAAAGTAGGAGATACATGTTTTTGTGTTTTTTGAAAACTGGCCGGTATTCATAGTATGTATTGTAAAGTATTTTCTTAACTCGACACCGATAACGATAAAATTACGAGAACTAATCTACGTTACCTTCTGCCGTTCACCCTTCGCTTATGCATCCACAAGCCAGGCGGACGCCAGTCAATTCTTTTTTCATCGGGAACTGACGAGCCGGTATGCCTTGGGAGTTGGAGGACGGCCGTAGCCCAGTGGTAAAGGTAGCGGATTCACGAACGAAAGATTCGAGGTTCGCGCCCAGCTCCCAGCGGCATTCACCAATGGGTTTTCATATGAAAACTTAAGTGAGTATTTATACGGATTTC
>JARQTI010000465.1:61477-72606 GCA_030142655.1 Trachelus tabidus
GCTTCCGGACAAAACGAAGGTCATTTTCGTGATCAGTGAAGCCTCCCGAATACCGCCATACCCACCGGGTCAGGTAATTTCGGAACACCCTGTATAACCAATCCGTATTCCCATTCCGCTTGGGCATACTCGTTATTACCGCGTGCGCTAGACTACTGACTGAATTATTTTCAGCTCGATTCTCAAGGCCCTATTCCTGAACGTCGCGCTCCCCTTGAACTACCTGAATACGGTCTATTCCACCACTTACATGTCTGATCCTAACACCTACATTCCGTCAGCGGAAGGAGACTCCGCAGACGTTCCTGCGGATCCCTCCAGGGATCACGAAAGAACCGAGGGCCATACAATGTCTACGGACACCGCCGCGAGTATCCCTCTACCACCTCCTATTCGCAAAAATCCTTATTCCACTGTAGCTCACCCGCCACCTGGGCGTTCTCTTTCGAATCTTCAGCAATCGCCTATCCAACCGCCCAAGAACGCGCCGAACTCGCCACGTCGTAAAAGCTACCGCCGCTATGAAACCGATACCCCATATGGACGTAACGCGTGGGATGTCGTCCGCAAATGGAACCTGCAGTTTAACGAAAGATCAGACTCTAACGCCGATGAGTTCCTTATACGTTCGATGATTATCGCACGCGATCGCGACTCACGGATGAGGATCTATTGTTTTGCTTTCCATTTATGCTTATCGAAGAAGCGAATTCATGCTTACGATTACGGCACCAGCATTGGTAAACCTGGAACGAGGTTGATAACGATTTCCGGAATCGATACTGTCGCGAAGATTATCAGGATAGATTATGCGAATAAGCTGGCCGAAGGATACAAGGGCCTAAGGAGAGCCCACTCGAGTATTGAACCAAGCTCCGAGACTTGTTCGCGAGAATTATTTCACTCCTGACCGGCGAAGAAGAACGTCGCCTTGCGCATTCCGGACTCCGCGACGAGTACCGACAATACATCCGTCCTTTCGATTATTTGGATCTCGATGATTTAGAAAGACTGATTCACTCACTCACGTACAAAACTCACCTTTCTATTCCCCATACGGCTGTCCACCATACTTTCCGATGATGCCACCTTACGGCTATCCTTTATCGCCTTATACCTATCCCATTCCGCCTTATCCTGACCTTCTATCTCCAGCCAATGAATCTCGTGCACCCGCGCATCCGCGACCACGGGGAAACCGTAGTCATGTTCCTCCTGTGAAGTAATGTCGCGAATCCACAATCCAATCGAACCAACAAGTTAAATGTTGGAATTGTAACCAGCTTGGTCATCGTCATAACGATTGCACCTATCACTGTGGTAACCCCGCGTATATGTCAGTACAATTCCCGAACTGTTCGGGAAACGCGTAGAGGGTCCGACGACTAGGGTCCAACCGCCTAACCCTCCTGCCGCGAATGGTTCGACATCTTCCGCCACTAATAACGTTCCCAATAATCTATTCCGGAATCTTGCTATCTCATCTTTAGTACGCGTTTGGACGATCGTCTATACGTAACTGTTCTCCCACTCCTAGCGTTAGTCGACTTGGGTTCCTCGCGCACCTACTTCGGGTCTGAGGGTATCGCTCTTCTTAAAGATCTCAAGTGCGTTATCCACGAAACTCCCCCGAGTGTCGTAGTATACGCCGACGGCTCACGGGGAAAAGTCGATGGTGAAACTGAAATATCAGTCAGCATTCATGACCGAACGGAACCATCAAAGTCCGCCTGCTACCCAAATTGAACGTACCCTGCCTATTTGGCCTTGGTGCGATTAAACGCTATGGAATGGTGATAGATTGTGCGCGTAACTTATGACTATTCCGACCTCCTGATTCCGATAACCCAGCCGATCCTATCCCCTCCATCCTATACCCCTTCGAAAATCTTTCCGATTTCTGCTGTTCCGCTTCTGCTTCCTGGAACCCCCAGAATCCGATTTCTTCCGTTTCGCTTTCTGTCTCCAATACTAAGGACAGGTCCGAGGTTTTCCGTCTTACAACAAAACATTCGAATCAGTTAAAATAATTTTTAAAAGAATATTTACCTGCTACTTTAGAGAATTCTGGCTTAACAAATCTTACGGAAATTGTAATCGATGTGCAGGAACATCGTGCGATCAAGCAGAGATATTATCCCGTATCGCCTAAAGTTCAAGAAGCCATCTATGCTGAAGTTGCTAAAATGTTAGAGTCAAATATTATTGAACCTTCTACAAGCGACTGGTTAATTCCTATAGTGATGATCAAGAAAGCTTCCGGCCAACATAGATTTTGTTTCGATTTCTGTAAAGTAAATTCCGTTACGAAAAAAGATGCCTACCCTTTACCGTACATGTCCAGTATTGTAGACAAACTGCATTCCGCCAAATACATCTCGACGATCGATCTCAACTAAGCCTACTTCCAGATACCGTTAGAGAAAAATAATTAGGACTATTTCAGTTTCGCTGCATACCATACGGTTTGACGAATGTCCCGGCTACCTTCCAGCGCCTAGTCGATAAATTTCTAGGGCCTGCGATGGAGCCACGTGCATTCTCCTACTCACAAAGAAACCTTAGTAGGTGTCCGCCTCCGATTTTTTTCGTTTTCACATATGTTTAGTACTCGAAAAACTAAGCGACACGTGGTTCTTCTTATCGGCCCAAACTGAATTTTTTGAGGTGCAAACTATCCGCGAAAATTGGGGTACTAAAGACACATTTCATTATTTCACATATAAGAGCGGTATTTTTCACAATGAAACCAATTGAAACCAACTTTACGGATCTGTCATTGGTCATTGGTCATCATCACCTGAATTTTGACATTTTGATAATCTGACTACATTGAAGTTCCGGCCAATCAAGGCAAGATCAACACATAATTTTGGCAGGTAAAGACAAGATCTATTCAAAGATTTGGTCACTCTAGGCAAGATTACTTCTTTTTTTTTCGGCAAAGGAACTCAGTGTTAACACTATGCCTTCCGGCGACACCACACTGGTGTCGTGCGCGATGTATCGCTCAATGTCAAAATTCAACTTCACGGAGCTTTTTACTACTGTTGCAGGGGGTTTATCGGAAAATGATCAAGAACAAAACTTTTTTATTTTTTTTTTCATACAACACGAATCTGCAATAAAAAATAGGCGTTTCCATTTTAAAAAATGGACTTGGGCCTCACAGAGCCCAACACAGGCCCCAGGCTAAAAATTCAGATATCTCACTAGATGGCCCCCTTCGAGCCCGAAAACTTCTGTCTCAAACATTTTTTACGAGAACTCCCTGTTTTCGAGATATTCCACTGTCTAAGTTAAAATGGGACACCCTGTATGAACTATTATCCCAACAAAAATTCAGATCGTTATAGTTAAAAATGTGAATCATGATGTTTATCTATGTTTTATTAATTCCATTAATGACGTCTTTATTACAATATCTCAGTGGCTTACCCATTGTCTTAGTACTCCAAAAACGCTACTTTCAATTCTGTCACAAATTTTAATTGTTTGAATTTTAAATTTAGTTTATTAAGACAACTATAAAAATTAATATAAACACTTGTTGGAATTAGTTTCAAATGGATATATTGACATTTTAGGTGACAAAACGCTAGTGCAGTCATTAGTTTTGGACGCTCTCGTAACGGATGGATTTGATAAGAGAGGTGGTAACGGAATGCGCAAGGAGGACAATCAGAAGTAAGTACACTCTCAAAAATACAATACGAAAGAAATTTTAGCACGCTCTCTTACAAACACTCAATTGTCAGGGCACCGTAATGCACAAGCACATCATTGTTAATTCGACAAGCACCTGCAATTGAATGTCTTGCTATGGGTCGAATCTTGTGTTTGTTTCACATAGAGACTGCGGTAGAACATTACGTAGTCGACAATTGGGAGAGCCACCGTGTTCTTGTACACATATAATAGTAGTGTAACGCGCAGCAATTTAAAGTGAAGATTTAACCATTTCTTTAAGCGACTTGGATAATGAAAAGTACGGTTGAGGATAATAAAAATTTCTCTACGTAAATGAATTTTGAAATAATATCACAGAATGAAATTATTATACATATACTTGTCTAAACTGCTAATGATTGCTGATATGTATTAATATTCATACGCGTGCATTATACTTAATTTGCATTAAAGTATTTTGCATTTGCATTTCTAAATTATAAAAGTTGGCTCTCCCAATAGGAATGCGAGCCACATTATTGGTGGGAATTGGGTTAGAAAAATAAAGCTGTATCGGTTGGAACTACTATTAGTGAGACAATCTGTATTGTAAGCCACCTATTTGCTATTTCCTTTTTATATCATTTTTGCGCCTATGATAATTTGAACTAAAGACATTGAGTCAGAGAAAACAATTCATATAAATGGGAATATACTAGAGTAGGTAAATGTATATGTTACTACAAAATTAACCCCTTTCCTGTGTATGAGATCTGAAAACGCAATTAAAAAAAAAAAACATTGAAAAATGAAGGTTCATAGACTTTGTTAGAATTTTACCCTGTTCAAAACTATTATTTGAGGTCTTTATTTAATATTCCAATGCAATAAGTTATAATTTTAATTTGCCAAATATAATTAATAATCGAATCACAACAGATTTTGTAGCAGAACTATCATAAAACGATGATGTTAGACTACTAAGAAATAGATATTATTGTGGTTAAATAAATATTATAGTTGGTATATGGATTTTCATGGGTTATTGATTACGATTTTGATTTTTGAAAATTAAACAATTCAAAATTTTTACGCAAATATAGTGAACAAATTTGTTATTTTAAAAATCCTTGTATCATTGTCAAAGTTTGTTTGTAGAGGTTTTTAAGGTTACAGAATAATTTTGGTAACAAACTTCAAGGATAAAAACAAGTCAGATCCTATAAATTACAATTTTGTTTACCATGATAGGTCCGCAATTTCGAATTTTGGAATTTGAACATTAAAATCGTAATTAGGGACCTTAAAAACTCTGATACAGGATTTCCCATAACACCCGTTCGAACTTTTGAAGGTGGAAAGTGAAGATATGCTGAATCAAAAGTTCCTTTTTCATTTTTTCTCCGATGACTATTTACCAAACTATAAACAAATGAAGTCGGACAATCACAAAGCGCGCAGACACAACGCATGGTTCAGGTACAACGTGCGCGATGCCATACTCACTCTACAACCATTTGATTTATTCTGAAATTTTAGTGAAATAATTTATGAATCGGTTTATTAAGACCAAATCTATAGATAAATAGGATTATTAACTAAAATTGATTAACAAATAGTATGAATATAAAATATAAGGATAACAATAAAATTGTAATGCAGTTGAATAAATAATTAGGGAAGAACTACAGTAAAATAAGATAGTGGAGAGGAGTTGGTGTCGGAATAAAACTCTCTCATTAGTTACTAAATAATGTTTTATTTATAAGTATTAAGTTATTCTTAGAAAGGCCGATTGACTTTGGCTTTAGATTCGGGTTTAAAATGTCCGCACCTGCTGAAGCATTCTAGGGATCTATGAAAAAAATAATTTCATAGCTAGAAATAAAACATTATTTAATAACTAAAGAGAGATTTTTATTTCGGCATCAACCAGTCTTCCTTCTATTACTTCTTTCCTAATTGTTCATCTAACAGCATTACAATTTCATTAATGCCTCTATTTTTTGTTATTTAAATTATTTGTTAATCAATTTTTGTTAATGATCTTATTTATTTATAAATTTGTCCTTAATAAACCTATTCATAAGTTATATCATTCAAATTTCAGAAGAAACCAAGTGATTGTAAGATGAAGAAAGCACCGCTCACGTTGAATCGGAACTGCGCGTGGTGCCCGCGTGCTCTGTGATTAGTCTACTTTATTTGTTCTTATATATTTGGTAAATAGCCATCGGAGATGAATGAAAGAGGAACTTTTGATTCGAAATATTCTCCACTTTCCACCCTTAATAGCTTCAATGGGTGTTATAAGAAATCCTGTATAAAAATTTCTATGAATATTCATGTTATTCCTTCACATCCTTTGCCCGCGTTTCGAATTCTCGTCTCCACAGTGAAAGAGTTAATGACAAATATTTCACAATATGCTATACTGCAGTATTAAGCAACGAATTAGATTCTAATAATTATTATTTTCCCTTTTGACTTCACAAAACTACTGTTATGAGTGAAAATTTACTTCTGCTTCAAAACGAAAAACAGTATGAAATATTTTTCATTTCTCTTTTTGTCTTTCAATTAATTAGCAGCAGGATGAACCCTTCCGAGAACTTCAGACGGTTCAAGATTTACTACGTTTCAATCAAGCTCATCCTTATTTTAATTTATTAATGTATCGTTTGCCGATTGAGTTCCCAAATAAAATTTGGAGTAAACATTCTTATATTAAATTTCCTTCCTTTTTAAATCAAGACAGTAGAGATGATTGTCTATTAGTTTGTCTCACTAACAGGGTTCTAATGCTGTTGCTAAGTGCTATTACTTATTCTACTATCTGAAAATGTAACACACTTTCGCCGAACGAAAGAATGTAATGGCGACGAACGGAAGTTGCTTTATTAGCTAATTTTAGAAAAAAAAGGGTAATAAATTTGCACTAAGCACAAAGCATATAATTTTGTTTATAATATTATAGTTTATTACATATTTTATTACATTTTATTCTGTGTCTCCACCGCTAGCCCCATTGCCATACTGATGGCTCTACTGCACAGGTAATTCATTATGCACAACTATATGTTAAGACTCATACATCAGTATTATATTCTAATGTTTTTCTATAAGAATTCTGCTGCATCTTTTACTGATAATTGTATCTCGAAGGATAATTAGCGGTAATGCGGATGGCAAGATGGTTATTTAAAATTTAACTACCATATCATGAAAAAGGTTAAAGATTTTACACTAATGTGTACAATGACGAACACATTGATTCATTAAACATCATTTTGTCTGAAATATTTGATGAATTGAGATGGTACACTAATTACCGTCAAAATGTATGGTGTATTATCCATGATATTTGTATTACATATTATATTTAAACATTCCAAAACATATGTGGGATGTGCCGCCCCCCTTCTATTCAACCATCAAATACTCACTTTTTTTCTATAAGACCTTAACATAACCCACTGCCAGTGAAATATATTTAAATAAACTCGATATCCTAGGTTTATACATGACGTTTCTGTTGGAAATCAAATTGATCACTACATGCTGATTTTAGTATGTGCCTTATATGTTTTGTTTTAGTCCCCATGACGATACCTTTATATAATAAATAATCTTATCTTTACGTTCTGGTAGCCTTACGGGCATGTGAATTCTCTGCTGTTTATTAATAAGTAATATTTTACATCATATCCGCACCATAATTTTAACATTTTCGAAGATTAACATAATCTTGCTTCTCAGAATACAGATGTATGAGATGTAAGTATATATATGAAATCGCAACTCAAAGTACAATAATAAATAGGACAATTTCTCATTTAAGAATAAGATGAAATGTATATTGTAACGTTTACCGATAGTGCAATTTCGTACGCTCCTTATGAGTGTACGAAATAGGATGTAGGTAAGTGCTCGGGGCTGGCGTCTTTAAGAATGTAGGCGACACAGGAGTATATGGCAAAATAAAACAACAAAATTTTATCAGGTGATCGATAATCGGTACAACAGTTTTATGATCGATGTCAATTACACAGTCTAAATCAAATGTCCATATTGTAGGAAAAGGATTTTCAAGGAGTCGCCCGATATTTGTTTTTTATTTTTATCTCACTCTGACCTGTCTATGCGGTACAAAGGGTATGCCTGTGTTCGATTGTCACTATCGAGAATATTTTAAATTAATTTACATTTTGAAATTGCGCGAGAAGCAGTCCCATATGGGAATTCATGCATCGGTACGTAGGGGGTGGTTTGTCCTCTTAAACGTGACTTGTCGCAAAAAATCAAAAACATGTAAACTTTAATTTTATTTCCTCTTTCAAATGGTACGTGTTTTATTAAATTCCAATCGTAAGTTTTTTAAATAGGGTGAAAAAAGTAATAATCAAGGGGTGGTTCACTGCCTTACGAGACATTTTTTTTTAAATGTCTAGTGGCATTTTACATTACTCGCGATGAGAAACATTTTAGTTTTTGTTTCATTGAAATCGGTCGATTCCTTCTAGGTGAAACTGCATTACCACCCCTCGACATGCCCAACTTTGGGGGTTGATTTCACCCCCTAAAACCGTTTTTCCGCCGATAAAAAAAACACGTGTCTCTTAGATTTTCATGCGCTACAACATAGTTGAGTTTCATCAAAATCGGAGGGGGCACTAAAGTGATGTTCTTTGTGAGATTTAATGAGATGCTCATTATTTCATGATTGCTTTCGATTATCTAGCTTCGATTTTTATTGTGAAAAAATTCTTGGTCTGAAAGCCAATGAAGTTCTAGAAAAATTGAGAAAAAATTGAACAATTAAAAGAAAAAATTTATTTTATTATTAATTCTTTCATGGACAAAAAGATAATGATTTTGATAAGCCATGAAGAGTACCACCAATTTTGGAATTCGCAATAGAATATTCGCAATAGAATTAAAAATTAAAATTGTAAAGGCACATTTGCTTAATATTTGAACAGAGGTTAATAAGCAGATGTGTCTTTATCACGCGAATTAGCAGGAGTTTAGCCAGGCATGGGAACTAATCTGTGAAATCCCAAGCTGAGAACAAGCTCTATTTTTTTAATTCTATAATTAAGTTCTTCGCCTACCTTACTCCATCCCGAGCAGAAAGTTTAAGCATATTTGATACACTATTAGGACTTGATCTGTATCTGGCATACGTAATATCATTGCGATCAGAAATTGATTAGGTTTATGTAAGGATCCATGATGGAAAAATGAATGTTGTTATATTATTAAACAATCTATTTGAACAGTGTAACAAAACATATATGTATAAGATTAACAAATCATGACCGATAACCATATAAGAGTTCTTCCAGGGCTGATATACTAGTTTCCAACATATTCCCTGAGGTTATTAGTACTAGCATGAGTAACGTTGTTTTTGGTACTATTGGATATTTTATAAACAGAACTTCGAAATTAGAGTGGTTGATGAAAAATAATTTGGCATATATGTATATTCCCTCTTTTACCTTGATAAAAGAAAATATAAATTCCGGAAAAAGGTGGTAAGTATACTTACGATTATGCCTCAACGGGTAACACAGCCAATAAACTTATTCAAACTGAAGAAAACAACATTTTTATTTGTAAGAGTATTAATAATTTTATAATCAGAAACTGACCGTTGGGAATTTTGCGTCAAAAAATAAAAATTTATATGTTTTTAATGTCTAAAAAATTGCTCCTTAAATGCTCCTTATGTTTCTCTAATTGCTCCGGTGCTATTATTATACAACACACCTATGACAAGTGCATTCGAAGATGAACCGAGGGTGCTAAGAACATAGTTTCACTGTTTATTGAATGCTAGATATTTATTCGGATGCAAGGAGAAAGAAGCATTCGTACAGAAGCCCGGTAGTGACAACTGATTTCTTACTGTGTACGTCTGAACTTTTCATGCTGATAAACTTTTTGTGAATATATTTACATCTGATGACATCAAGTACATAATTTTATATGCACGGCTTTTAAATAGAATTAACCAACCGCCTGTAAGGTTTAAAAAAAATAACCCAACATGATTGGTTTATCCTTTCGAAAATCTGTATGTGTAAACTTAAGATTAGAAAATTACTGCGAGTAAAATTCAACGCACGGGTTTTAGAAAGCATTAACCAATCGCAGGTAAGATTTAACCACTGATATGTATTATACACTGGATAGCCGATAGGGCGATTGGCGGCGTACCAAGTTGACCGTTGCGCAGGATCGCCATGTTAAGTTTTTGTAGACTCTGTAACGTCAGTTTTGAACGCTCAATTCTGTCGAATTGTTGTCACCATCGTGACTGATCGTGTCTAATAAAGTGAAAAAGTATAGAAAAGCAATTACAGATCATATTAAATCATCATCATATTTAAATAACGCATTTCACCGAGTTCCTTTTACAGTCAATGATTTGTTGATATTTTTTTATAACAAAACTGATATAATTGATAATATTTCTAACATGTTCTATTTTCTACAGGCAACAAAATATTAAAATATCACGAAATCCAAAATGTCGATTACATAGGCCCATCCTGTTAAATAAGGCAGAAAGGAATATATGCGAGGTTCAATAATGCTTCCATCTGCAGTCACTGTGTGGTCTACAAAATTTACGAATCTTATATACCAGTAGAATTGTAAATTGAATTTTAAGTAAGATTATTTAAATGGAGTTGTTCAGTATGACTCCGACAATTGTATATTATACCAAATCAAAAGTTTACATAACACGAAAATGATAAAGTTTTCAATCTAATTTTTAAGAAATCTGAAATTTTATTATAATATATTATTAACAAACATAAAAAATTGTTCTATATTGATAGCAATTATCTATTATCATTTCTCAAATTTGAAATCTATTAGATATTTTTATCATACCCTTCATTTATCAGAATGAGAATTGTCACTCACACACGCTCGCGCGTGTCGGTGAGTGAACTTTCGCGCAGGCGCAGTCTAACTTTACTTAACATGGCCGCCCATCAATTTCGTACGCGCAGCTCTTTGGTGAGAGCATAGGCATCGGCTATCCAGTGTATAATACATATCAGTGGATTTAACACTTTCGCTGCCGGTCTCGCGCCAGCACGTGATGTGGCGTCAACGCCAAAGAGCCAATCACACGCCAGCGGGTGTTGTGGAGTGACGTCTCAGTAGCCAATCATGCGCGGGAACAGCTGCGTCTCAACATTTATTCTCTCCTTCAATGGGTATTATACAAGGTCACTCAGTAGAAACGTACCAGCAAAAGTTGGCCGCAAGTCGCCGACATGGCAGTGCGGCCTCTCCAAAAATTGACATGTAACTGTGATCGATTCCCATAAACGCAAACTGACAGTTCGCATAGCAATAAAGTAGTATAAGATTGGGGGTTCTGGATACAGATTCCTGCACCGACATAATACCGACATTCCAGAGCCTTCGACGGT
>JARQTI010000467.1:19789-56011 GCA_030142655.1 Trachelus tabidus
CTGAAACATTTTGTTATCCCGCTCTTCCTTTAACAGATATTCAACCGTACTGTTTCAAATGGGACACCCTGTATATATAGACTTTTTTGTGCACCGTCCCACAAAAGTATTCGAACGTTACCGGAAGTAAAAATCTAAACTTGATCTCTAAATGATAAAATGCAATTTTGGTGTAAACGCTACGAGCCTGTAAGAGATTTCTCACTAAATTAACTAACTTTAACAACAAATATTTTTTTCATCTAGGTGCTTGAACAATTTCATGAGGCAGTGTATAACAACTATACCACATATGTACCATTACACTTGAAAATGATTCCGTATTACATACTGTACTCTCAGCAATTAGTCACTAGTAAATATACGTGTACTGTGGCACTAAGTATCATGCATTCATAGTTGATAGATCTCTACACGGTGTATACGTAATAATAAATAGAATCAAAAGGAGGCGTAGGCGCCGAGTACGGTGGCCGACGCGTGTAATAGATCGGCAAGACATATCGCATATGCCTTTTATCGCTTTACCGTTTAGCATATGCAGCATTGGATATACATACATATATATGGGTGCAGATGCATATCATATGTGTGTATATATATACATATATAGCGTCAGAAACGCACGATAGATTATCGTCAGTTCCGTTACGTCCCCGATTGGCCGAGATTCTCTTCAGTTTCCTTTCCTCTTCAATTTCTCACCTTATCGTCTATACCTTCCAACTATTTTATCTATCAAGCCATCTTCAAATATATTCCATTATTTTTATTTATATATATTCTTTTGGATTATCTGTAATCTCTTTTCGCGGGAATTTATTAGGAGGAAAATTTGTTTAACTTCAAAATTCCACTTTCAAGGAATTTCAGTCGAGTTTTCTTTCGATGCGCTTTGTATACAAGGTACATGCGAAACTGTCTGGTCGTCCTCGAGATGGGGAATTCAGTATACCAAGTAATCGGACCCCTTTCGGCTCCTCGAATTACGTGGTCAATTGCAACGAACGTTATTTTGTATTCTTAATCAATGTACTGTGACTAAGTCTCGGATACGTCGCAAAACGTGTCGTATAGAGAACTAACCTCCGCTTTCTATACGATGGATTGATGTCTGCAATTTTTTGTTTTTCGGTGACGAAGATACTTCCTAGAAATACAAGAAGATCTGGTCGTCCTTGACGACGTACTTACATAGCATCTCCTCTTGGACGATTAAAAATGTTTAATTGATATTTTACTGGAAGTATACATCCGCTCGGTGATAACTTTTTCTGTGATCAAAGAGTTTCGATGGTACATATATGGGATGAACAAAAAAAGGGAAACTCATAAAAAAGGAAACGCTATGTAATTCCTACGGTATTCAGGCAGTTAATCGCCTTGGGCGAAATATCTTCCTGTAGACATCTGTTTCTCCTACCGGATATACTGGAATCCATAATGCAGTACACTTTAGCGTTTAATGCAACTGCAATTGCACCTGTAACCTAGGTACTCTACACTCTGAAGACATACTTTTCCTGATACCTTGACTAAATTAGCTGATCGCGAGTCAATACGATTTTTCCACTTATTATTATTATTATTATTTTTCGGAATAACGTCGCAGTGGTTATCATAAAAACAGAAGCGGGTTTACAAAACTGATAAATTATCAAAAATAATCCTCGTCCGCCTTTTAACAGTGTTACGCAATACCCTGTTTGGCAATAGTTTGGAGTAAGGCAAAGTTTATGGACAGCGGGTAGTACTTGGTCGTATACAAGAATGCCGTAAAAAATGGTAAAGGCTACGACATCAGCACGTATACGACGTGTCGTAAGATGTCAACTCGATTCGTATGCAAAGTATTACGTCTAGTTGGTACTACGTGGTGGTCCGTACTGCTGTAAAACGCAACGGATTTTATCCCATGGTTCTAACGGAATTTCCTATACTACAGTACACTATGGATGTTTGTACGACAGCATACGGTAGATGGGAACGCATGGTGCATTTAATTTAAAGGCCAAATCACTGCTCGTGGCGTTATTCTTCAATCGCTTATGTGAAAAGTCCCTTTTTTTGTCGGAATATATAATAGAACATCGGTCACGTGGTAATATTGGAGTGGTTGTCGAGGAGGCGCGAAATTCAAATTTAAAGAAAAATGAAATTTTACTCTATAAATAAAATGGAAATAAAAATATTTATACTACGGTAAAAGAGAATACAGTGAAGGGAAATGGTAATGGTGGCAATATAAAGACTGGTGTCTCTATTGTTAACTCATTCTTGCTAGTGGATTTATCCTTTATTGGATCAGACGCGCGTTTAGTGAAGGGTTGCCAGGATAGGTCAACTTCCCACGCGAGTATTCGCCTTCGCTGGTCTTCCTGTGTTTACTATATCGAGGCTTTATGCTTCAAACCTCTTCTTCTGGTAATTATCGAAGCATTGTCGTTGTTATTATGTATTCAGCATTTACTTCCACGTGTACGGACTTAACTCGTGTTGGTTTTTTTTCGTTATTTTACCCTTCCACTTTAGTTGAGTCCATTGTCCTCAAGAAGCTCAAACTCCTTTAGGACTTTGGCTTCTACCTCTTCGTTTATTCATTTCTCTGTGCCATTATTCCGACTAGCAATGTGCTTAGTGACCTACTCCACTGAGCTGAGTCTTATATAGTCGTTCCTAATAAAGTCAACATTTTATCCAAGTTGCATATTGCGAAAGGATGTTGAAAAATAGTAATAAATAAAAATTGATGGCTCTTTTTAAAAAATGGAATGACAGTTACAGTAAAGAATCAAAAAATCTATAGGTTTATTGGTTTCTTTTGCGGCCATACTGTAGTAATAATAAAATTGAATTTTATTGTTATAGGAAAAATAGATAAGTGATTCTCGGTAAATATGTTAAAGTGCCAAAGATGTCTCAGAACTATTTCGCATACATCTCTTTGGTTTTGATCAGTTGTGCTACAAAGTATACTTAAGTACTTCTCATCTCGATTGAGTATTACTCAAGTCTTTGCATCGATTGTCGTCTCGTTGAAATCCGCCTATGGTTCTGGTCGTATCGCTCTACCTGGACAGTCTGATATTCCGTAAATGAATTTCTTCAGAGCGATTTTGAATTTTAGAAAAGTATCGGGCAGTCCACGTGGAACAAATTGATGAGGACCATACGCAGATTTCAGGAAGAGGGATAATCAATACAAAGACTTGACTAATACTCGATTGAGACGAGAAGTACTTAAGTACTTTGTAGCACAACTGATCACTGAGGCCAAAGATATGTACGTAGACTGTTCTGAGATATCTCTAAAATTTAAACATTTTTTCTTGGGATGATAGGGGGGAGAATTTCTTATGACTTAGCGTCACATCCAAATACAGTGGAACTTCGATAAGTCGGATCTTAAGTTCAGCTTATCGGGATTTTTGAGTTATAAAGGTGAAGATTAAAAAAAGCTCGAAGATTCATTGCCTTATAGAGGTTTTTCACTTGTGAAAATTCGAGTTATCAAAGTCCCACTGTAGTGATAGTGGTAGAGTAATAGTATTCTGCCATAATAATTGAACTCCTATATGCATAGGACATTTTCATTGAGGTATAAGTAAGACATGATGTTAGTAAGGTTCGAGTATATTTAAGCGTCTGCCTCGTGTACGATAAGTGACTCACTGTCAATAGTCGGCGTATCCTGTCAGGCACGTGCTTGGCATATGCGAAATTTACACAGTGATTCTTTTTGTCTTTTATTTCACCATCTCGGGTTATGCGACATCCTTTTCACTTGTACTCAAGTACAAGCATAGAATGAAGAATCTATAATAGTTGTTTTCGTGAATGAATGATTAACGAATAACAGTAATAAATGAATCTAAATAAGAAAAACTAAGAAAAGGGTATCGAATGTTCGTCAGATACAACCGAACTGATAAACGGACTAAAATCCATGAGTTTGAAAGAGGTTATTAAAAAATTCGCCGCTAGAACGATGGCGAAGAAGTGAGAGAATATTATGTCTTGATAGAGAATATCTTCCTGGTCTTAAGAAGTCAACCGTAATCGGATTCATCCGAATTTCATAGTTAAGGATGGAATTCTTAATTATAATAATTTTTTTATAACGATAATTTCTAAGCCGATTGTAAAACTTTGATGATTAATTAAATGATCGTAGGAGTTTATAGGGACATTTGAAAAACAGGAATTCGTAAAGGAATGCTGCCATATTGCATAACTTTCCATAGGCATTCCGGTAATACTATTGACTACGAAATTTGCCTACTAGATCTGTATCTATAGTCAAAGACTTTAAATTAACTCTACGCCACATACTGTATCGCGTATCTCGTTAATCTTCGTACTAATTGATTAATCGGAGTTCCAACAGTTGCGCAACTTGCCTAACCGCAATGCGCCACCGATTCTCGCTAATCAACGCAACCAAACTTAGTGAGGCTGGTTTCTATTGTCCCTTGACTTTTATAAAATTCCAAACGCGTAGCTTTGTACCTCATTGGGATTTCTCTAATTCAATGCTCACATCCAATTGGCTATAACTGATCTTGCGCAATACTCTTATTTTATGTTTTTTCTCTGTGCAGGTCTGCCAAAAAAAGGCCTAATAGTCGTGAAGAAAATGGAAGAACGTCGCAGCGAATGGCCATCGAATCGCGTTAACGGTGCGAATCAGGGCCCATCAAGAATCCCAAAGTGAGTACCCTTTTCTGTGTATATAAGCAAATATTGTATATATACATATATATGTATTATGGTTGTTGTGCATATACCGAAGATGAACTTATCGTGCAGTTAATGATGGAATATGGTAAACGACCTGAAGGGAACGAAAATTTGATAATCGCGAGAAAGCGCTGGGTTTCACTTTGCGAGTTCGACGCGGTTCGTTTGCATTGAGCGACAAACATTTTCCCGCACCGATAAGCAGCGACCGCGTTAAACTCAAGCACGCGAAGTTGTGTGTACTTGTATATGTGTCTATACAATGGCGCCCGTTTAATGATAAAGGAAGTAACGCGACTATTTTATCGGTGAATTATTATTGCAATTCCACCGTTACATACAGTACATGTGCATGTAATATGGGGAATGCATGTGGTACAGTAAGGTGCATGATTGTTGGCGAACTTTAAGCATTACTTGTAGGATGCATTGCTATTATTTTCTGTAACGCGCTATAAACAAAATAAGTCGTTCTTGCAGACTCTTTTAACAGCTGTCAAACATATTTGCAAAGTTATTCGTATCTCATGACAACGCCTGTTGTTAAGTTTGCATCTAATGGAAAATCTGGTACTTGTAAACAGAAGCACGTGGTTAAAAGCAGAACGATCGCAGAATAACACTGAATAGATCCACAGGAATTTCCATATCCATAACCAATTCTATCGGTGACAATGGTGTTTATTGGTTTTGTTTCCAATTTTTGTTTCATCGTTTAATTGCTCCCCTTTGATTTTTATCAATCGTTAACCACAATGAGACTTTATACATTATATATAAAGAAACAAAAGCCTTTGTTAATTCACGTCGGATTTACTTGATATTTCTACAGTTTCCGATTATAATCCAGTTGGTAAACTGGATGAATCAAAACCCAATATTCTGTAAGATCTATCTAGTAGTAAATATTCGATTATAATTCCATATATGTTTCCGTAAAATGTATTATTTAATTTTACAAACAATTTCCATAACGCGTAATAGAAAATAATGAAGATTATAGTAAATTTTCTACTAGCCGACTTTGACGATTCCTAATTGGCTGTCGATTCTCATCTGATAAGAAGAAGGATCCGATTCGTGCAAGAACCTTCCGACCTACTTGTCACACTAGGCTCCTCGTATGCTAATGCATAACGTAGGTGCACACGTCTTCGAATACACAAACACACATGTTTCTCGTACGGCGGGTAATGCTAGATATTCGCTTCAGTAGTGCCGAGCAGTAAACTCAAAGTAACACGCTTATCCATGAGCCTCCAGAATCGCCTCCTTCTATTATGTTAATTCGCCATTGTCTAGTCCTACCCGAGTGAAATATTCCTTTTGGTCAAGTCCGATGCTAACCGACATTGCTGAGCAAACCAATGTTTTCATGTACTATAACCCTGTATAGCAACGGTAGCACAGTAGTGCATAGTAATTCTCCAATGAGTCCAATAGCGAATAAAGTTAATGGGAATAATAATTTTGTATTACAGCTGCCTCGTAGTAGTAACTTTGATCTTTCCTCAAACGACCATTTAACTATGTACTATTTAATCAAATACAGTCTGTGTAATAGTCATTAGATTGCATTAATGTATATAGTGTCTATGTCATTGATTTTCTAGTGTAAACACATTATAGTACTGTCTTATAATTTGTTTCAAGTTCTTATCGAACTATGTGTACTTTATTTTAAATAATACTTTTTTTTTTCTACAACACATTTGGTAATGTGATATAATTGTACGTCACTGAGAAGTCGTTGAAAGCATTAAGCTCGAGATATAGTGAATTCACTAGGGCGTCGATGCTTTATGTGTACTGTATATATATTCGCTATGCAACTATATTTCTAACGTGTATATTTCGTTCCTGGCGAACAGTCGCTCGTAGAACGCCGCAGTGGAAACGGTACGCGCTCTCCGGAAGCAAAGCCGGCATTAGTGTTTCTGCAATCAATAGTGATTGGTATTCTCGTGCAGGTGGTAGTCTGTTAGGGCCCTGTCGAGGTAACAGTCGGGGCCTTATCGTTTCTTTTAGGTATTTGCATTTAAGTGAAAACTATAAGCTTTCATTAGCATCGACGTAGTAGATCAAGGATATCGCGCAGACTAAAGTGGCGGGAAATACAAAAGTTCTTGCCCACAAAAAATTTGTCATAGTAGAGCATACGGCCCTATCCAGTGTTATTGGGGCCCGCTCAGTGTTATCCGCCGATCTGTAATCGTGCGACGCCCCCGGGAAAGGGGGCAATTGTGAAGAGGTGAAATCCGCCGTTCCGTATCACCACTCCCACTTAATAATCCCGTGTGCACTCAACTTAATTGCAATGCGCTTGTTCTGCCGTTGAGGTTGGGCCCGATGGGGCATCTGGTCCCCACGTTACCTAGGGGAAACGACATTTCCGCGTGCAGATCAAGTCTGGCCAACTCAGTGTCAGGTATTGTGCATACCTACTGTCAATTTTTATTATCCCTTCTTGGTTTTTTCCTTTTTTTTTGTCAAAATAGAAATTCTTGAAATTCTAATGAGAACCACGTGCAAAATGGGTCCAGTGGATTAAGTCAAGACAAAGCCAGGGTCAGATTGCTCAGAAATGCCTTAATTTTTGCTGTGCTGCAGTCTCGCGTGCCATTCCGTATAATTATAGTTGGTTCTACCGCAGTCCTTACTTCCATTATCTATAGTCTGTTTTCTCTAACTCCCCTATCTTCTCCTGTACCTACATTGTACCTTCTATCGCCCCTGTCAGTCTGGCCATTAATGACTCCCATCGTGTCAGTACCGCGTGTATTACTGGTATTACTTTGGGATTGTTCGCAATGGGAAAAGCTAACTAACTTTCCGTCCTATTATTAATTGTTTTCCGCTCGCTGGTTGGACTGACAATAATAGTTAATTGTCCACAGTAGTCAGGACCAATTCATGGCCTATGAGAAATCGGTACTAACCGATTCGCAGGTTTGCTTCGCCTGTATAGTGAATTATCGATCTGTGTGATCTAAGGAGCGATAGATAATTTACTGATTGCATGGTTTAACATGATCGATGACGCTTGAATTAATTCGTTTTTTCACATGTTTTTCTTCTGAGTTTCTTTTTGATTTTTTAGCATCACTTTTCTTCTTGTAAAGTCGCTACATTCTTTTTGTCACGTCCGATTCGCCGATTTGCTGATTTGTCGGATCACCAATAGATTTTATGTCAGATCAAAGTGTCGAGATATCGAACGCGATGAGAGCGATTCTTTGTCTTGGGTCTTAAATTCTGATACTGTTTAGTATAATAGCTAAGCTGAGATCATTTACCACTGTCATTACGTTAGCTGTACAATTAGCAGCACGTACTAATTCCCCGCCTTTTCTTACGGATATTACGTCTTCAGTGACTCTGGCACGCGAGATAGTTAATATTTTTTAATAGGGTTTCTAGTGTGACAGGTAGATAATTGACATTTTAATTGCATTTTTTTTCTTAAATTTTCTTTCGTTACAAATATTTGTTTGCAACATTTTACGTCGAAGGTTACGCGAGCAATGTCGGATACTTGGGCGGTGAGTTTCTTGGAATTTTAAATTTAAATTCTTTTACAAATTCCACTGTGGAGATTTTTGTCATTATTTCAGTGTAATTTTCCATTTTTTCCCCATGTTTCTTGCGGTCTTTGTTTTTTTTTAGTTTTGACCCTTTAAGGACTGTCCATCTTTAGAGCACTCCCGAGGAGTGACTCTTACCGTCTCGACTTCTTCGCCGTCGCCGGAATTTCAACGCCGAGAATAGATTAGTCGCGCGGAGCTTCCTTTCGGATTTTTGGGTCTTACCACTTTTTGCCCTCGACAGAACGACGCCTGGCGTCGCGGTCGTCGGCTAGCGCGGCGTCTCGTACGATATTCAGACGAACCTAGAGCGTCGTGCGTCTCGCTGTTACTTGACGATCGTCTTCCACACTTTTCAAAATTAATTTCATAATACAAAATGATTCAAATTTAATGAGAAATTATTTTTAAAAATTTCGGAATACAATTCCTTAATGTCCGTCGAAAAGAATGATTTATTCACGCGAATAACGGCACATAAATAAAGTACAATCAAAAATACAGATTTTCTGAAAAACTATACTGTTGCACATTATGCAAAATTTTAACCTGCTCAAAAAGCTGTTCTCATCAAGTTGAGCGATAATCAGAAAGTGATAAGTACTCAAAGTGGGTCAGACGAAGTTTCTTCTAGTACCTAACTAAAGACGCGTCATTTTCACCGGTGATCGTTACGAGCCACGTGTGTTTGTGAAACTGTGCTAAAGCAAATACATCTCAAGGTAAAAATTTATTATTGTGAACTTGCCTGAATGATTCTCGGTACAATCTTTCGAATTTCTCTATAGACGTATATCGATACGGGTAAGTCTTTTGAATATGTTTAATTCATGGAAAATAGTATCGGTAGACGTGATGGGGGCTCGATACCAGGTGACCAACAAAGCGCAACGAGCATCTAGCAGGTACTTTGTTAGAATAAAAAATATAAATTTATTGATCTCCAATAATAATTATTATACGCGTGTAAAGATCTAATCAAAGATTTTCGATCGATTCGATCGAAAAGAGTCGATTGGGTGTTGCCGATACCTTCTCGACTTATCCGAGCTGAAAGTCCAGTACGCGCTGCCTGCTATGTGTAATACTCGTTCTCGTCGCAACGCCTTCGAGAAAGTGGCGCCTGCCGTCGCATACGATCGTTAGCATGAGAATCGCCCGATAACAACGATCTCCTTGGAAACGCGCCCTTATCTCGATGCTAATTGTGGGCAGTCGAGCACTCGAGAAATCTATCATTGGATATATCACAAGGAGTTCGAAAAAATTTTTGATAGCTGAAATTGCTTTCATTAGCATTTTTTATTTTATATTTATCATTTTATTTTATTATTTTCATTTCATATTTACTGTGGAATTCGGTTATTAAGGCTCCGCTTATAACTATCGACGGCATATTGAATCCTGTTTGCCCCATTAAGTTTGGTTCTCATATAAATTCGTATGGGATTTTCATTTTGCTTTATTATGTCGTGCGTTTAGTACGAGGACATTGTCCCTGTCCTTTGAATGTCGTTATAAACGGTCTCTACTATATATTTAAAAAAAATCAGATTTCGTTATATTAAATTATTGGCTTTACTGCGTCCTTTGTATTTTTTAAAACTCTTTTGCTCTGATTATTATTATTATTATTATTATTATTATTATTATTATTATTTCAATTTTCGCAACTATAGGTATGCATGTACGTAGTGTATTTTTTATGAAACTTTCTTGTGTCATTTTATACTATAAAATTGTGTATCATGATTCACGAACTTCAGGAACTGTTGCATGAGTAACGCATTCTTTTCATGCATTCTTTTCTATTAAGTCAGCGACTATCGTTATCCGTAAGAATTTTTCTTACAAAAACGCGCCTGTAGGTAGATTCGAAAAATTGAACTACTCGCGTCGTGAGTACGAATGTAGTTAGTATAGTGAAAGATTGTAGATTTTCTTATAACGCGACCAAAACTTAACGGACAAACGTAAGAAAACGTAGAATTTGCATATGTAAAGCTAGAGATTGTATTTGCGAAAGAAGTAAACGTAGGACCAGCTATGCAATATCTGTTAAACAAAAGATAATACTATACCTGCCTCATATTATTAGAAGCATTCATATATTGATTCGAACGTATTTCTTGGGGGGGGGGGGGGATTTAAATTTAATTTATAGCTTATACTTATCTAATACGTTATCGTTATCTCCATAACAGTCGGTCACGCTTAGGCTAGTTAATATTCCCTGATCGGGTATTTAATTTATTACACGTGCACCTGGCCATAAAGATAATTAAATAAATAAGCTTAAAAAATCTTAGAAATACTAAAGCATGGCGTTCGCTGTATTTATGGTGTTTTTAAGTTTTCATTGAATATATAAATATAGTCTTAAAAAGATAACACAGTACTACACAGATAATAGTTTCGTCCCCGTAAAAGAGGATGGTGCAGTAACACGCAGCCATGGAAGTCACCCTATAGATTCCTCCCATAATATTCTAATGGTCCTCGTTAATACCATTAGTTGACTCACCCCATGGTATAATATCCTTAATTGAATTTGGTCGGCTTAATGAGGAAGTCTTTAAAATCCCATTGGGATTCCCTTATCAAAAATCCTTCGATATCAAATGTTTTCTATAAAGCTTTTTATATAAACTTTTTTCTTTCAAACAATTTAGTATACCATAAAAAATATTTAATTTGCTCTGAATTTCATAAAGAATTGGCACAACTCGCGATTATTTATACCTGATTACAAGTCTTCCAGACACGGATGAAATTACGGGGAAAACCTGATACGGATAAGGCGAGCGTGAGAGTAAGTAGTAGTAGGTCGTGCCTGGACAGACATGAATACGAGTTCTGCATCGAATTGCACTTGGACTTGTTACATCGAGGATAGACATTAAGTGTAAATAATTGTTTCACGTTTCTCAATGACTTTTCCATCCCTTATATGCATTTCTGTTACATGCTGAACCGTAGTATGGAAATAGAAAGCAAAAAAAAAATATCTTGTAATCTCACTAGACTTTCTACAAGCCATGACTTGCTCCATCTTCGTTGTGCCGGAAGTGCATTAAAAAGTGCATCCCGAATGAATTTAGCTGCGCCCGTCCTCCTCCCTCTGCCCCAAATATCAGCATATCTGTATATAATCACTGATCTACGATGTAGCTGGTGGACCTGACTTTTGAAACTTGACGGTGCAGTCATCACGTTGGATATCTTTTTTCTCTCCCTTTCTCCCTCCCATTCTCACTCTTTTTCTCTTATTATTTATGTTCTCCGTGGGAATAGCCATCGAGATACTTTTGACGGGGCCGCCGGATGCGCCTTATTTACCGAAAGGAACAGTCCTGCATGGATGCACTCGAATCGGTGAATGCACCCACATGATGGGTTTCTATTTACGGTCAGCCGGTCGAGAGTCCGGCCTATTTTCGTAAGGGTAACGTTGCCCCCTGTTTATTTAAAATTTGTATTCTCTTTTTTACCACCAATTTTCCCTTTTTCTCTTTTAAGCGACAAAACGTTTGTCTAGATTATGTTTCAGACTGCGCGATTTTTACTACCACTTTCTTTGCCCATGTCGATTCGCACTCCGATGCACTTTTTTACTTTCTTTCGATAGCAAATGGAAAACTTAACTTCATATTTTTGGAAACAATCAACCAAAATCTCATTGTCCTCGTGAAAGGGGACGAGCGAGTTCATCTTAGAAACTGGTTCGACCAGTGGCACTATCAGGAACTGAGTGGACTGTACATAGGTACTAAACTGTATCTATACTTTATAAATACGTATAGTGTAAAATGCATTGCATATACTATATACTAGTTGGTATCTCGGTGCATTCTTCGCGGCCCTGTGCATCCTTCCTATCTCGATGCATTCCTGGTATCTCGATAGAATCTTCCTTGCACGCGCCGCAAATAATCTTTTTTCTCGTTGAGATTAATATGTGTATGTATACTTGTAGATGCACTTTCATTGCAATATGAAGTGGAGTAGCAGGAAATGTGCATAGATAAAATGATTGGGCACTGATGCACCGTACTATTTCTACGGATGCGCCGAAATGGCGCTGCTGTATCTCCATATCCCTTGGTCGCTCTATTTACGGTCAGCTTCTCTGGAGATCCTCCTCTCTCTCTCTCTCTCTCTCTCTCTCTCTCTCTCTCTCTCTCTCTCTCTCTCCCTCCCTCCCTCCCCCCCCTCTCTCTCTCTCTCTCTCTCTCTTCCTCTCCACAATACTCTGATGCATTCAGATGCACTCTGTTGCATCGTCGAGTAGTAACTCTACGTAGAGGAACAGTCACGCGATGACTACGAAGACTCCCATGATGGTTTATTTGCCATCCCGTAATACCGATCTATGTAGGTGACTCCCTATATGCACTGGCCATGCCGGTGCACCAGTACCCAAATTAGAATCTTTGGTCTTTGTGCTCACTATAGATGCCCAACCTAATCTCTACCACTTGAGAGATGCACTTCTGAGTATCTACTCCGCGATGCTTGACACTCCAAGTGCACTCAGTCACTTGCATCTGGATCACACAATATTGCATTTGTTCATTATGACTCTTTCCTCGATGCACTTTAGAATAGAGAAAAATATGATTTCTATATTTATCAGTGCACCTTATTGCTTTTACGGTATGTTGCAGTTTTCTTAGATAGAGAATAATTTTTATCTTTTCATTCACAGCCAATATTTTCTTTGCTTGTCAGTATATATTTGATAAGTGTTATCACTATTTCCTAGCATGTTTCAGGCTTTACTATTTATGACGTGATAGTTCTGCGCTCTTGCAGAGTAACTGGGCTGCGTATATATTTATATATATGGTCTCACTACTTACATTAGTGGTATTACGGCTGTACTTGGTTGGTACTGTTGGGCCGCTCCAGTGATCTTTATTGATAGCCTATCGGCGAGGTCAGTTACGTTCTGCGAATTTATTTGCGATTGTGAGTCAAAGGGATCGTATGTTACGTGTAATAATGTCTACCGTGCTACTATGCTGACTTGAGTTTCTTTGTAAGTGTCGATAGTGGTTCCATTTTCTTCTTTTACAATTATTTGCTATAGTTAGCCTGCAGAGGGTGCGTGCGCAATAGCTTTAACGCAGTTGCTTTAAAAAAATGTTGTTGATCATGCGGGATATTGTACATTGGCTTTGGATCGCTGAAATTTCTTTATCGGACAGAGATATCCGATAGATAATTTTTTCAGAGATACAGTGATCAGTCAGTCCTATCACATCGATATATTCTTTTGTTGATAAGGTCAAGCGCACGTAACATTTTTCTTTGTTAATGCATAATAATAAAAATGACGTAATCTTTTCGCATTTTTGATAAACGTCATAGCTCTTTTACTTGTGGAAAATTATTTACTTTTTGACCCAATGTGACATGAACGTGCGTGCACAATTAATAATAATTCATTTATAAAGTAAATGCATAAGAAAATGTGTTTCCTGTATGAATATATGAATGCAGAAGCTGCACATTCGTTTCGAAGTGAAGTATTGAGGGGCCTGTTTCACCTATCACGAATTCCATTCTGTCTCACGTGCGTTGACTGGTATACGTGAATGTACGTATGGGCCCCGTCTGGTTGCCGGCAATGGGAAGGGGCCTCGGTTATTTTCATTGTAAGAATCGAACGACAAATGGTCCTGTGGAGTCACGAGCTTACTAAATAAGGCGTGTGCGTTCAGACTGGTGGGGATCTACTGTAAATTGGGTTAAACGGGACCCAATACATATCCAAAAGAAAGAATGAAATAAGAGACAAGCGAAACCGAGAAAAAAGAATGTTAAAGCCAAACACTTGTTATCTCGTGTCGCCTCTTCCACAAACAGGGAGGGCCTTATTTCCAGGGCCCCAGTCTTGTCGGGCCCACGCTTGATATTTGAATAACGTCGTCTGCATCAGGCACCGTTAACCGTGGTTCTTTGTCGACTGAAGAAAAAAAATAGCGTTGCAATCGATAATAATTCTTTGCTTGCGTTACGTATTTTTATTCTAAGGTTTTACGTCGAAGAGAGGGGTCGAAGTAGAGTCACGTGACAAATGCACTCATTTTTGAGTTTTCTACAAAGAATGTTTAATTTCGAAATGCATGTTGTTAGACATGTTACATCTGTTGTGCTTATCTGCTCTGATGGCTCGTTTTTTTTTATTTGATTTTAGGAAAACTCGGAAGCTCATGGCGAGCATTCCCGAGGCGTGAAGGAGAAGACATGGCAGGAGAGAATTCGAGCCGCTAGGTGGCGGCCGATTCTTATCGGTTTCACGCAATCACATCTTCGTACTTACAATTCTCATAATCGTTTCGTTTACCAGCATAATTATCACCACGGTCATCACCATTATCCAAATCATCAAAGCCAGAGTGGAATCATTCATTATCACCGAACACACAGCTATCATCGATCTCTTAGGTGAGGTTTGTTCAATGAGCATAAAGAGATTTATTTATGTAAAATAGATTTTTTTCTACTGTTTTTGTACCGTTTCTTAATTTACTTTATATACTTGTTTAGAAAAAGCAACAGGCGCGGTAGGAGCTATAAACGGAAGTCACAGGATAAAAGGATCAGTTGTCGACGATGTGTATCGACCACGGATTCCCACGTTGAGAAACACTCGCCGGTCCTGACCGGCTCTGCGGACGTCGAGGAGACGCTCTCCTCTTCGTTCCATCGCTGTCATCCTCGACGAGGTATTGGACGTCCTTACGATTCGGATACGGCAGTCGTAGAAATGTCGCCCGTCGGCGCCAGTAAGTATTCGTACTATTTTTTATTTCCTAAAATGATTTGCAAAAAATTATTTCTTTTAATTGATCGTAGGTTGTTTTTTTTTACGAGCTAAGACACATTTTTACTGAAGATTTTAAAAATATCAAAGAACCTCAGAATCTCAATTTTTGTTATCTAGCTTTACGTGTTGAATTAGTTTTCATTTTTTTTGCAATTTCTACTTCGTCCTTTATTAATTCCGCCATTTCCAGTAACCAATCCAGGGATTTGATATCTCCGGTTATTAGATGGCTAACGACTTTCTAGTTGAGCTCACATTGCGTAATGGCTTAGTGCACCCGTAACCGATAGCCAATTGCTGTTTTACCCGGCTGATCACCGTTGGACGTCTGCCTCATCTTCTGGATAATCAATTTTCTCTTTCTTCGACGCATCATCAGCTTCATTAAGCCTCACAATGTTGTAAAACATGAATCGAGCTGATTACTTCACCGTGCTCTTGATGCTCAACCCAAAGGGCTTCCTCTGGTTCATAACCAATAATGAGGATTAGATAGTTAGTCCTACGTATCTGGCTTAGAATATTTTGTATTCCTCCGGGGAAGAATTGGTTGAATTATCGCAGCTTGCCTCGTTAAACGAGGAACCTGTTTCCATCTGGTGATTACAAGGTGTCGTGAGCAATAAGTTTAGTAATAGTAGTCAAACCCTTCAAAAACATCTGTTGGTAGTCATGATTGTGTAATATCGAGTTTCAATATTATATTCGAAAATAACTATAGAGAATATTTTTTTTATATGTGTACATTGATACATTCGTATCATAGATAAGGTGAATGAATTAAGGATAGTTTTAAATATTTTGTTTAGGTATTGCTAAGTCGATGAAGATGAGCTTCTCGCTGTCCTCGCTGCAGCCCTCTAGCAACAGTCTAGAGGGTCCTGAGCATGCTAGGCTGCGTACTGATCGTCCTTACAATAGTCTGACAAAGAAAAGGTAAGACAGCAGGAAACGTGAAATGTGATGATCGCATTTTAATTTGTAGATATAGTCGTTTTTTAAATGGATTCGAGGAAAAATATTTAATTATGTGCTATTAACAGGAAGGATCCGGAGCAGGAACAGTGGCGTCGTTCCTGGGGAAGTAGGGAAGATAATAAAGATGATTTCTGGGCGGCTATACAGTCTAATTACAATTACATTATGGACACCAATCTTATTGACAGTTGCAAAGTGAGTCCTGAATTTTATGGCGTGTTGTTAATATAGTTTAGGTTTCGCATTGCAGTATTACATAATTATATTAAATCATATTTTCAGGAAGCTAACGGAGAACTTGCTTGGGACGAGACTGACGTATCTACCTTATCTTGGGGATTGAAGGAACTCAGTGGACAATTTTCGGAATTGTATTCGTGGCTCGGTGCCATTCAGGAACTGGTTTACTCGAAAGAGGAGAATTTATTGGACAAAAGTCTACGAGCGGTATGTTCTTCTTGTCATAATAATCATATTATTTTTTGTCAATCGACAAAACTTTACTTAATGTTTCTTACAACTGTAGGCTCACATGGAGGAGCTGCGACGTAAGGCTTACAGAAGAAGACTGTTTAACGAGCAAGCAGGAAAGTTGGTCTCACGTGCTCCAACTCTTCGAGACGAAGTGGCATGGCGTGTCGATCACTTGAACACTAAATGGGAGCTCGTTGAGCAGATAATGACACCTGGAGTCCAGCCAGTCTCTAATCAACAGGATGTTTCTGCAGGTGATTACTTTTTTTTTTTCCATTTTCATATAGCACATCCTAGGTACTCCAACGTATTATTATCTGTCGTTAAATGATCGTCCGTCGATAATGTAGAACTTCGCCTTGTCTATAGCAATTCTAAAGGATCTTACCATAGCTCGGGAGTTACCATTACTTTCTAGTGTATTCTGAGTTGTAGACTATTCTGAGAAGCTTTGGGTAAAATTTGATAGATGTCACTGAACAGTGTACAGAATCTTCTGTTCTGGAACCCTATAGCATATTCAATTGATATCATTTTTTTGCATTGACTGTAAAGTGTAGCCCCCGCGAGTGCAACTCTGCGCTGCATGAAATTGTATGACTGTATCGAATTTGCCAGTTACAAACGTACTAGAGTATAAATTAGATTCGATCCAAGGTTAATCCCGTCATTCGAAAACTTTATTAGAATTAAATTATAAAAAATTTATTTGAATTGGTACCGTCGATTATCAATTTATTGTCCTAAATATTTTTTGTACAGATTTTGATCATGAAGTAAAGTGCTTGAGGAAGTGGCTTCGCGAAATGGAATCGCGTCTTCAGCCATTAAGCTTTCATGTGGATTGGAGCAGAGCTGAGCTGGAGGAAAAGGCAATGGAGCATATGGTGAGTTTTATCGGTTGTCCAATTATTTTAATCTTCTGACCAGGTGCATCCTGAAAATGATAGTAAACATTTAATTTCTCAAGCGCTTTCTAACGCTTGCATTAGCTTCTCCAGGAGGACCTGGGCCCATTCACGAGCCCTTTGATTAACCTTTCACGGCATAAATTCATGTATCAGCAGTTCTATGCGAACTAGTCACGTATAAGTAGTTAATCAAGACTGTACAAGAAATAAGATGCAATTCGCATCTCACAACTTTCATTGGTCGACATGAAGGATCCTACCTTGCCTTGCCTGTAGGTATATGCATGCGCATATACTTATATGCATTATAATTACGTGGACAAGAGTTCACGGGGTTGTCCAGGAACTCCCTGGCACGGTAGAGCCTTGTCGGTATGTCTGTGGATTAGACTATGCATGTAGATTTCTCTATGGTGTTTCCCATTATGGTGTAACGTTACTCTCGGATTGCTACTACGTTTTCCGCGTGCCAACTTGCCTGCGCTTAGACTTAAATACTTCTATGTATTAATTAATGTTCCTAGGTAAAGTTTAATGTACCGAGAGACATTACACGTTTCTGTTACTTCCTGTGTGCTTATTTGCTTACCGATTTAATGGAATAGCAGAGAACATTTTCTTTAATACAGTTTTCGATTTTTTTTTTATTTTTCATTTAATTACTATCCCACAATATTTTTATGGTTCTCATTTCATAAGTGGTAGGCACTGCACTCTCTTCTTTCTTTAGCGACATCCCTACAGTCGTCTTTATCACTCTTGACTTATCTACCTGCAAATTTGCTCTTACACAAGAAAACTTTTGCCTGATTTACTGATTCCGTCTATCAGGTGAAAACGAGCATTCACCTTCGTCTCTTTTCAATAAATGTCTAGCATTTATTTTTTAATTTCTCGAAATCCACTGACCATGTTACACGTGGAATACTTCTGAAAGATGTGAAGCTCTTGATTTTCCTCGTCTATTTTATATAACATTCTGTTTCATGTTACCATCTCGGATGTTCCTCGTCGTCCGCTGCAAAGTATTCTTCTTAATTCTGTAACCCTGGTACCCGGGACTGGCAATTAGAGCGCCAATTTTCGATTTCTCCTTGTCCATCGTCGAAATATATGAAATCTTTCCGCGGAGCCGTTGGTTTTGGCACCACGTGCAACGTATACATATAGTATATGATACAATAATGTGTCCTTATTTTAGTACACTCTGTATCTGAATAAGTACTGCGTGTTTGCTTACCTGTCATCTATTTCTATACATATTTGGCCACCTAACTGGCGATATTGTCAATCTTTTTGTGGACATTACCTAAGATTTTTCTGTCATAGAAAATACAATTGTAAGGATACTCTAAAGTTGTTAGCCCTTTTTTTATTATTTATTGTTAGGAGAATTGAGAACAGCCTCAAGGGTTTATCCATACTTGGATGCGTTCGTCTGCTAAGACACCGCTACTGTCGCAGCCTTGTATACATATACTGTTTGTTTTTGTTGTTTGAAAATTATCCTAAATTTTCTGTACTTTTTTTTTTTTTTGGAAAATTCAATCTACCCGAAGTCTTTGGAATTTATGAAAATATTCCCACGATTTCACGCGAAAAAAAAAGTATCGTCGTGAAATATTTCTCGATGCTTGCAGCTAACAGTGCGTATCAAATAAATGAATATGAAAGAAAGGCGATAATCTCAACGATAAGCTCCCACAGTTGAGCCTTATGTATTACGACCGTGTCTTTATATCTGTATGAATGTATAATATAAAAACCCGGGAGATTTGAACGGGCGATGAGAACACGCGCGTATTAACAAGAAATAGAGAGTGCGACTACTATCAGGTCTCAGCTGCGCGCCGGGACGTCTTTTATATTCTGCCATTTACGTATATATGTATTGACTCATGTGTACACGCCTTTACCTTTTCCCAGGCGGCGCGTTGCTTTCTGATTGTTTCGCGATATCGCGAATTTTACGGCACGTCGTCACTCTGTGCACGGAACCTGTGCGCTCGCTTTAACACGTGCGGTGCAGCACGCTGCGACGCATGTATTACTTCCATTAGCGTCGCGGAACTGGCTGCTGTAATAATGAAGAGCGAAATTGATGCGTTGACTGTTGCGTTATAAGTTTATAACATTAACTCTTGATTTCCTATATCCTCCAGTGGAAGCTTTCGATGCAGGTTTTGACTTTCGACCGGGTTTTCATGTGACGGATTCTTCGAGCGTGACGACACTTACTCGCTATACTGTCGCGCGCTCTCTTTCTCTCTCTCTCTCACACACACACACACACACACACACACACACACACACACACACACAAACGCGCGCGCGCGCACGCGCACACACAGAGTTTTTCCTCTGTCTTTTTCTAGTTAGTTTTTGTTTTATTGTAGATCGAACAGATCCAAAATGGCGGAGGGAGTCCCGCTAGGTGGAATTTCCCGTTGGAAAGACACTGATCCATTCCTCTCGAATTCGTGTCGCTCGCGATTCTCCACGTTTCCATGAAGGAGCAATTAACGCTTGGTTTGTGTCTATAGCAGCGGTGGTTACCTTGGTAACGCGAGTTAATGCGTCGCGCGTCCTGCGTATCGGACTACTCGTGGCTGTAAATAATGTTGATTAGAGAAATGAGAATCTGGTAGGCGAGTCTCGAGGAAACCGTGAAATTACCATAAGTCGCGCGTGTCAGAAGCTTCATTATTTAATTTACAATTAGTGTCATGCGTGAGTTATCGCTTTCGCGTAAGCAAAATGTCTCGCGTGCGCCTTTATTTATTATAGTATTTAAATGCTCCTTTTATTTCTCTGTTGCCCATCCTGTTCGCCGAGAAAAATAGAAAAACCATCGCTACAGTCATAATCATTATCTCCGTAGTTTCGTATGGGACCTACCGTAACCCGTTGCAGGGCCAATGTTACGTATCCACATGCGGCGACGCCTGGAATAGCGACAAAAAGTCGAGCTTTTCGTTGAAGACGCGTACGACGTCGGAACGAAGAAAGCGAAGAGTGAGACGTCGTAAATATGAAAAGTAAATATAGAATCGAAGATGCCGGCAGACATAAGAACCGACATTTGCTTTCCGGCTTAAAGGAGGAAGTCGGCTTTCCGTATACAACTTATTTTTTCTTCTTTCTTTTCTCGTGATTTTCTCTTTTTTTTTTTTCATACTATGTTTCTACGTCGACTTTGTTTCTCTGATCTCATTTTTTCCTTTTGCTTTTATCGCCTTCTTTCTCTTTCGCCATTGTCACTTGTCACCAACTTATTTTGCTTTCTTTGCTGTTGTCTATTTTCTATGACAACTACAACCGTCCTCGTAGTCAATAAACACGGAGTCTGTCGCTTAATGGGCACCAGCCTTACTGTTCAGTAGATTGCACATGTTATATGCAACTAGAGGTCTGACTATATACCGCTACCGTTACGACTCAACATACAGCATCGATATCGATTGATAATATTCGTCGAGATTTTCTTCAGTAGAAAGCATGCATACTGTCGTGACGTAGGTATGGTGCAAAGTGAAAAATTCTGATAGAAAAAAAAGAATAATTACGCACTTTATCCCCCCATCGAATTTCGCTACGATTCTTCTGGTCCATTTAATATGACGATCTTTAACCCTTCGTGAGACGCTTAGACTTTGCCAACGAGTTAGGCTCCTATACGCTTTCTATATTTCTTCCTATACGCTCCTATACGACCATTTTAATTATAAAATAAAAACTTATTTTGATTGTTTTTTTTTTACTTGTTTAACTATACATACATTCGTCAGACTGTCTTTATTCGTATAAGAAAATACATGATGAAGTATTTGATGTTTCCTTTTATTAAAATAAATTTCATGGGCATAGTCCTGACACGGATTTTTTCGCGTAAAAGAGCAATGGTTCACGATTGCAGATCCTGAATCTAATTAAGGGTTAGTGATGTGAAAATATATATATGGTTTAATTTATTCAAACAGTCTTCGCTGAGTTGCGCAGGCTTTACGCACTTATTCAAAAATTTCTTTAATTCGTAATTTGCTACAGTACCCATTATTATTATTTCCTCCGAGGAAGACAATTCTTTCCATCATTTTTGTACCCATCTAGCCACACCTACTGGACTACCAATTGGGACCAACTAAAATCAGCTTTCCTCTCACCTTTCTCACCTTATACAACAATCCTGATATACGCGCCGTATTTTATTCATTGCCTTTTTAATGTCATGGCGTTCTATATGGTATCCTTTGACAGCCTTATATTACACGCGCAAAAGTAAATGAAATACGTGATGCGAGCGAACGTATCCTAAATAGAAAAGGTATATGCGTATATGATTTTAAAACAATTATAGATACCTGTGGATTATGGCTTTGTCAAGTACTTTGCGGTGTCGGCATAAGAAAATATTGTCCAAACCACCATAAGCTTTCACCAGTTAATGCGTTTTCTGACCTGATAGCTACACAGTGTCGGTACAGCACAGCCCGCGAGACCACGGCAAAGCACGTTATTGTTCTTCGGCTCGAACCAGTTTTACCAACTTATGGTGTTGACCATAAGTCCTGGCTATGGTGTTTCGCCAGTTACGGCACTTCAGCACTTCCCGTACTTAGTATGGAGACGGACATAGACGGGGTCATCTTCGCACGCCATGTTCCTTAATGCTGTTCCTATAAGGGAACATTTTTCTAGGTTTAACGGTCCTTCTGTGCGTGTATATATGTAATATATGTATTATATATATATATATATATATCTTCTACTTTGAGATTAGCTATTCTTAACTGTAACAACCATTATCCAGAATGTCTGGATGTGCGGCAGTCGCGTGGGATTTTATGACGCTTATGGTGTCCAGAGGCTGGTAGAATTCCAGCATCCTTGTAGAACCGGTGACTCGTACGAGTCCACTCCTCCTGACCGAGCGACCCAGTACCTTACGATATTACAGAGTTGGAGTCCTGATACGTGAGAAAAACTGGAACAGGTTTCTTTTCTTTTACAAAAATATTATTTTCTTTATCACTGCTGCAGAAGTCAGGCTTATTTCATTTATGGGAAAATCGCGATACTATCGAAAAGTTTCAGGAACAATCACAGTCTATTAATAAGACGACGGAACTAGTAGAATGTAGAAATTAAAAATCTTATTTTGCTAGAACGACTAGAGTGAATTTGAAACTTTTTTTTTCGTTATTTATAAGGTTCATACCTTCACGGAATTTTATGGGGCAATTCCACCTTTTCTTACGCGTAACGTATCTCTCGATACAACCGAAGTCATTTGATATACTCGGGTCATGCTTGATCCTCTATTAACGACGAAAACGAATCGGATGCCATTGTAGATCGTTCCGGGCAGATAAAATAATACGTGATGTATATGCAGCGGTTACAAGTCACTAACGTAGAACTAGGTACTCCGGATTTACGAGTGAACTCAATAAGGATTGATAATCCAGATAAAACACGATACCGGCCTCTAATGGACCGGCCCGATTATTATTGAACTCGAGTAGCGACGGTTAATTACCTGTTACCGGTTTAATAACGCGGTCCAATCAGAGACAATTAGGCAAGTTGGTATTCCAATTTAGAAAAAAAAATAATAATAAAAAGCAATGAAATCGGAACAAGAGTCTCAGTAATAACTCTTCCAGGAACTTGCCATACTCAATTCGTCATTTTTATTAGGAGCATCTATTAATTTATTTTACACGATCGATCCGCCGATCTTTTACCGATCTCAGCGTATCCGATTCTTCCCGGTAATTCCATCTCTATACATATACATGCTATATACACTTTCGTGTATATGTATAGTGTATTCTGGATCTATACCACGTTCGCTGTTACTCTCGTTCACGAAATGCGAGCACCGTGACACGTATAGACGCTTTCCATTGTCCTTGGTCGATCTCGAGTTTATCCGCGATCTCCTCGATCACGATCCGATCGGGTAGAGAGAAAAAATTGAAAAAAAACCGAACACGTTTAGTTGCGCTGGTATCTATCGGAACCTATCGATCTTTCAATGTACTGACTATATACCTATATACCACAGCGTATGAACTATATAGCTTTGTGCACTATCCTTCCACCTTCTTCTGTACCTACGAAGTTGATTACGAAAGTCAAGCCGATCGTGATCGACTAGGGATTTCGCTTTTTCCTCATCTCGATCGTTCCTTTTTTTATCAGTCTTATTTTTGTTCTCTTGTTCGATTGGCAAGAAAAAGCCGGGATATTTTTCCGTGACTCTCTTTCGCCACTGAATGCATCGTGCTGTATCTGTGTTTAGTCATTCCGTTTTTCTTTTTCTTTATTTTCTTAGTCCAAGAATTTCTTGCAAGATAACGGCAAATATTTGGGGGTCTTTTCAACTAGAAATTCTCTTGATCCTTCGCAACGCGTTGGTGACCATTTAATGCGGGTTTCACGTGAACATTTTACGACTACCGTGCGTACTGTTGGTTTTCGATCGATTAAAAAAATAAAGAAAACAAGAAAGTAGGGACTATCGGCAAAGTGGAAACGGTCGCTCCTTTTCAGACCCGTGGAAAAGTCAAATGAGATATTTTAATAGGCTAATTTTCTTGCGGTTGGCTCGTTAGTGGCTCCGCCGTTGCTGCGGTGGCGCGCACTCGAAAGTCCCTAGATTTCTCCAGGAATTTATCAAAAGTAACAACCCTCGTTTAATCACTTAGCTCATTCGCTCGTTTTCCTTATTTTACAGCGTCAATTAAGAAACATTTTTATTAGCCGATGATCATCACAGGAACACTTTCTAGTCTAGCGTCTACAATATCTGACTCCACCTATACAGCCTTATGTACATACATACAGTGTCATTATGAATTCTTCGAGTTCTTCATGGATAGTAATGATGGCTAGTAGAATTGAGATCTCAATTACACACCTGAAACGACCTGTAGTATATTTAGTGTCGCTTGTAACACTGTATATGTCACTCCGTATGTCCTGTCTGGCGACGGTACCGCTTCTCCTGGTGAACCGGCGACCAGAAAAATCCCAGCACTAGGGGCACTAGGTCGAGCAAGCGAATCTTCGTCTCTCACAGCCCCTTTTCACTCCCATCTGCCTTCGCTCGCTTCCTCGTTAATACATTGCTTGGTTCACGTGCACAAGCATTGCACTCTAATACGTACAGACAAGAGTGGCACTTGCATGCCTTGTGAGATGCAAGAGACCTCGGTAGCCTCACCGAAGCACACTTTATTTCCAGGAACAATTATTCCTTCAGGTTTACAATTACATTTCCTTTGCCGTATCTCGCGAGGCAACTTACGCTCGCGCAGACTCCGCAGATCTTTATATCTACTTGAGTTTGTCTTTTACTGTTTTCGGTTTTTTGAATTTTCAAAACTATGCAAATCTGCGTTGATGCGTTTTTAAAAAGTATAGTTTTTTTATTCCTCCGGTGCCAGAGGATTGGCTGATCTAAGCGTTATTTTTTCTTCTGCAGTTGCGATAATTATTTCTGTTGACTAATTAACACTAATTACTTGGCGTGGTCCGCTGAGTCAGCGAAGACGATAGAAATTATTTCGACGCCGTTTTCAGGACGCGTATTGTTTCCTGTGGCCTTTGGAGCGAAGATGTGAAGCCGCAGGCGAATTCTCTATATTCATAAAAACTAGTGCTAATTGTTGTGACTCAAATGAGAACGGGATATTCCGTGGGCAATAAATTGAGTTCATTATTTTGTCTACCAGTCTCGAGTAAACAATAGGTATTAGATAAGACCTGTCGCGTAGCAAGCAAAACAAGTCCGTTAGTCATGCATGAATTAGAAAAGACTGAAATTAAAAAGTAAGAAATGCAAAAAAACGCAAAGCTAGTATTGGTTTCAGAAAGTCTCTTGCGAATCATCGCTATTTCAGTGAGACCACGTCACTCGGCATTAATTAATCTTATTCACTGGACAGCAGAAGACACGACTCTTGTCAGAGGTCTCCTGCTTAAAAAGTGGACCTTCTCAACAAAGCGAAATAATAAAAAAAGAATAAGTACACAGATTGGTCATCAGATACCGTACAATGCTCCAGTTGTAAGTAAAGTAGCAATTGAAGCATCGTTATATATACATATATATACATATCTGTGCATCATTATTTTCTTAGAACAGTGCTCCTTTATTATTAAACTAGAGATTTTTACTTATCGATTGACCCTCTCCGAGAGCCTCCAGTCCTATCGACGTCAGACATTTGTTTTCTCTCTGCCAAAAAACATCATTTGCAACACGAATAAGGAGCGTGCTTAGACGTTCGAAAAATGACGTATACCAAGTGTATACCAACAAAAAATGTCCTCCTTTTTCTCCCTTCTTCTTCTTCATCTCCCATAACAGTCTAACCACCCCAAGTGGTAGAACCGTTAAAGTGTCCTAAGGAGATCTCGATGGTTCTTCACGGTTCAGTCGGTTAGCGAGTTCTTCACGGAGTGAAAGTCCATCTGTTTCTTGAGGATACGATAGGATAGGACGTATTAGACTGAAGAGGTTGCTAGCGAAGAAAGAAGGTTGGCAGACCTGACAGACGCGTCCTGGACCGCGCGAAGAGAGAAAAATTTCCTCAGGATTTATTACTATATCTATACTTTAACAGTATATATCTACATATAATGTATACATATATGCACATGTATCGTTGGTATCCCTGATACTTCCGAAAGACATATGCAACACAACTGTGATACGACAGGCCAGATCGTAGCCGGAGGATACGTCGTGTTCACTATCCGTAGATATTCATCTGAAATTTTGAATGAAAGTTTAATGAAGTTATCGTTGGTGATTGATGATTTCGCAACGAGGCGTTCATTACGCGTTGCGTTTCTCGTGAGACTCTTAATAGATTTCGTTGTATTTATTTTTCCATCTCACAATCATTTAGGCAATGCAGTACAGTCCGAGGCGCGTAAGCAATTCCTTTCGTAGCGTTGATTTATTTTCAATTGGTCATTCGATCCTTTTTCTTTTCTATTTCAAGTTTCCAAATTTTGGCATGGCAAGTGGCGTCCGCCGCGGACTTTTTTAAACTTACAACGTGGAATTGATTTACTGCCCGGTAATTGTAATCCTTTCTCTGATCTCACATCCGGAAAAAGCGTGTCACCCATACTCCACGGATCCTTATAGGTACGTAGGTACAGTGTGTACAGCACTGGTTACCAGGGACCTATTTTAATTTTTCGTTTTCTTTTTTAACGGATACTCATGATTATTTAAAATTTTAGAATTTACGTTATTTTACGTTACAATTGTAACAAGCTTTTGTATCAGAATCCCGTGCAGTACACTGTACACCAATTATGATCTTGTTACGGTAATTCCGAAGCTTAGCATTCGATCACGCTGTTGCATTACGGCACGACGTAATGCCGTGAAAGTTTCTCTAGGCCCGTACTTTCGATTGATACTTTTTTTTATTGACTTTTTTTTAATCATTTTAATTTTTGTCGCTGATCTTGAATATACGAGAAGATGCAATTGTGCTAAAATGCAATACTGTCCAAACTTTCACGCGTGTTACAGCCAAGGGAACAGATAATCAGTCGGACCAATGTGTGCGGGGTTTGTAGGCGAAAAAGAAGTACAGTGAGAATATCTGACTATTGTCAATTATCGACACAATGCGTGCTCCGTGACAAGCAGAAGCTGTCACGTCGTTCTCTTTCTCTCTTTCTTTTATTGTCCCCTCGCTCACTCTGTACCCTGAGGTCGATACGATACGACTCGGTAAAATTTGATTGGACGATTCTTCCCAAAGGAACTGATCGGCTGGATTAAGGTTAACCAAACGGTACAGCTGCTATATCGCTCGTACTCTTGGTAACATTAATTTCTTTAGATAAGAACGATTGCTAAGGCTGTCACGTGCCAAAGTGCTCTGCTACGAAAACACTACGAGTAAGAAAATTATTACAAGTAGTAAGGGCTAGTGGTAACAGGGGGACGATTTAACATCGTATATCTTCTAGACCAAAAGAGATAGAATCGTCGTATCAAAGTTAAAGATAATCGTGAGACTTCCACGCATTCTCGTCCCACCAACAGTTGCACGTCACATAACTATTTATTTCCGATTTATTTAGTAGAAAATGTGGGGTAAGAAGCAACATGCGATTGGGGCAAGTTGTAACGCTGTTGCAACTAACCTCAATTTTTTCCCCCCTAATGTTCGTTTATGCTTATTGCTGTTATATTGGTTACGTGTAACACATATCTTATTGTTACAACTTGCCTCAGTCCTGTTGTCTCGTATTGTAGTAAAAAGTAACATCACGTTTGATGAAATTAAATATAAAATGACAAATTATTGTCGCCAAGAAATACACTTTAATCCATGATGCAATAATCTTGTATGGTTTGTATGCATCGTGATATATTTTCTGAAATTTTAAAACTAGCTTCGGTCTCCCCTACAAGTTGCCACACTTTCCATTACGCATAAAGTACCATAGGCGCTACTTTATTCCGGCTATCGAGTATTCCTTTTTTCCCCCTCATCTTTCATATATGCCGCCATTGACATGTTTGAATGACACGTGCACTCAGCCTGACCCCAGCATAAGTAATGATATCAACCCATCTGTTGCGTGCCGCTTCGAAACGCGTTACCTAAACTGAACACCTGTCCCAGTTCAAATTAAAATAAACCCTCCTGGAAAGTGGTACCGGCATCCACGCACAATGCATTGTAACTGTTAACAATAGTTTTAAGAATAATATAAATGAATACCCAGAGGCAAAATTATACTTACGTTATTTGGAATCATCTGAAAATTGTATACCGCTACGTATTATAGTGCAATGTATGCTGAAGATCCGAGCCCACGTATGCAGTTATGCATGCACGTATTTATAATGCATCTAGATACTCGAATGCAGTTGTGCGTGAAGAGCTACTCGCTGCAAGGGAGAAATACGAAAGACGAAAGACGCTGCCATCCAGTCTGCCTGTTGGGTCTGAGCTGATGGCGTAGTAGTGGTGGGGGAAACTTCTCCGATCAGAGTGGGGGAAACCGATTGGTCCCTAGTCTCTTTTGTTTGACGGCGATCTTGGCCGATCTTTCCCGAAGACCGGCGTTCGGCAGGCAGTGCCGCGGTGGAATCTCGCCGGCTTCGGCAGAGTTCGCCGTTCCACGGCTCATGGTGGATCATATGGCGTTTACTCTTCGAATTTAACGAATAATATTCGTTTTTCCCCCTACGCGATACTAAACAGGTATCAGTAAACGAACCGATCCGACACGATTGCTAACGGGTATTATATATATTTATTTCCGTACGTCGAAAATTGACGAGTATTAATTAATTAGTAAACTAATCGCAGAGTGCCTTGACGGACGGTTGCGACGCGAGTGACAGTGCCAATTAATACAAATTATTAAATGAACGTGAAAGTAATAAGTCCCTTACGGTTCTATGTCTGAGAGAACTAGCTTATAATACCGAAGAGAACGGAAATTCTTTTCGTCTTAAAAATAGTGCAGCCTCCGATTCGCAGTCCGAGTAATCATCCAGCGTGCAACGGATCAGCATCCTCTAAAATTCTGGACCAATCCGTTGCGTTTGGGAGTCTTTATCTCCTTAAGCGTCCCTTTCGAAGAACTACTGACCTGAACCCTGCTGGCTACGGCCTCCGTTCTTACTCGACTCGGCTTCTACCTGAATACGTGCACAGTGCATCCTCACTTGGTGAGTCGACTGATCGATCGGTTGCTGGTCGATCGAAACCAGTAGCACTAGTTTTACTGCTATTGATTCTGTAACAAGAATACATTACACAATGCTAGGGATTTTTCGTGTGGCACAGTAAATATTTTTAGAGGGTCTAGGGAATCCTGCTTTTTCTGAGGATGACTATGGTGCTCGTACAGAGGCCGTGGTTCGAAAGGATCCTGGCTGCGCTCGAAGGCCATTTTGAATCGGGCTATGCTGGAAAGCGGACTGCAAGTCATGAGAGTCTTTATCAGGCATTATGGAACCACGTGGTTAATTTCTATGAGGATAATTATTACGCAGTCTCCTTTCTTGTTGGTTTTATTCAGTTGGGAGGAGTTGATGTGTACACGTCACTGGACTCTGATCTTGTTTTGTGTTCTTTATAATGATCAGGATCGTGTTGTAATTATTTTTCTTAGAGTTCTTTACCGTCCATGTTATTCTGATTGTTGGAATATTGCGGAGCATCGTAGAGTGTCCCATGGGATTTTTCTATGGATTCTTTAACCGTACTTTCGAAGTCCACTTGGGTGGATGCTCGAAGTGTAATTGCATCTTGGTGCTTGGTACTTTCGTGGGGGGACATACTAGAATAACAGGGTGCACTATTTCGACAATGCAAAAGGAAAATGTCTACTGTTCGCTTTCTCTCTCTCTCTCTCTCACACACACACACACACACACACACACACACACACACACACACACACACACACACACACACACACACACACACACACCATTTCTCTCATTCTCCCTGCGGTGCCAGCGCCAAGAATACCTTCGAACATTCGGAGAGCGACGTCGTCTCTATCCTCACGGTGTTGCATCTATTTAAATCTGTTTTTAGTGCAAAAAAACAGTTTTCTTGGAAATTCGAACGGAAATGGAAGAGTTTCCCAGAAGATTCCTGTGACGCGTCTCGTTCTATTTTCAAATTTTCCCATTTTCCCGCCACTCGCTCCAAGCGCAGTCTTTGTCTCTTAGAAACAATTATTCCTGTTTCTCGTGTTTCTCATGCGCACTGTTAGCATTTCAACACTCGTTTTCCGTGTTTTTCTGTTCACTCTCTTCTACTCTTAAATCGACACCAGATGACGTGCGCGTCGAGTTTTCGTTTGCTTACTCAACTCAGCCCATCGCGGCGTCCGCTCGTGCATTGTGAACGACCAAAATATACAAACGATGTATCTAGAAAGATTTTACAGTCGAAACCTTGGACTGTTTGAAAAATGAAAAATTGTCCGACTCCGGTTTCGCCAATCGCCGTGTGCGTGCGCGCGCACGTGGCGGTTCACGGGTCTGAGAAATATCTGTTTTTATGTTTTGCCGCGCGAAGTCAGGACCGGAAGTACTATTTTGAATGTACACGAGGACACCGCAGGAAAGGCTTATATTCATTCGCCTGCGCTCACGTTATGTGTATAGTTACGTTCCGCGAGAAAGCCGTACAGGAAAGAAACGATTTGTACGACGGCGGGTAGAGAACGTGGACGGCGACGACCTAAGGGCCTATTTATAACTCATTCGGTGGCGACGGATCGCCGCGAAATTGGGCTTCGCTCTCATTTACAACGCGACGGAAGTCGCACGAGAATTTCAATTAAATCTCTAAAAACGTCACTCAAGTTATTTTACGATGTTATATCATTGGTTTTTTGGCTACCATGCAATTGACAAATCCAGTGTATCTTATCACTGTTGACTGTCAATCGGAGATAGTCAGCGATAAGGCGATCGATACTATTTCTATTTGCAATAGCTTCGTTGCTTAACTATTGGAGGATTAAAATAAAAAGGAGATATATTTATAGGTATAAATGGTATGATTTTGATTGTACTAATCGAAGTGCATTGGTGAATCGAGAATAATTATCTCAATCGAATCGATAGCTCCCTCGATGATCCATAGCCCGACTAATGACGACAGAACATAAAGGCGCGTCTCGTGGAGAAATCGCGAAAATACCGATTTGCGGATTAGCGCGTTAGAAATTACAGTGCGCTCGCGCCACGGTAATTTCTCTCGTCTTGGGCCCATCGCAATTATTGCTTTGAGATGCATAACGTTTCGCTGCGTTGGAAATCGGACCGAAGCTATGTTATATATGATTCTGCGGTTCTTCTGGTACATACGGTATTTTCATTAACGTTGGCGAAGGAAACTGAAGACAGCTGAACAGAGGGTTCGTTGATGTTCCGAGATTTCGCTACGGAGGTTTTTCCTTTTTTTTTTCTTTTTAAATTTCCCGCCCCCCTTTAGATCTTCGTCAGTATATTTCAGTATACATTAGCCGTATTAAGGCGTGCAGAATCTTTAGGAATATTTCGTTGTCACAGTTACGTATGGAGCCTTTGTCACGCCATGATAACTTCGCTAGAGAAGGAATTTTTTCTTTAAAAATCTTTTTTCGTATCTTTCTTGTTATTCTTTTCCATACTAATTTATTTATTTTCAATCTTGCGTGCTAGGTGCTCGTGTTTTGTATCACAACAAAAAAGCTTTTCCTCGTTGCGTTTGACTAGAACTAATGTGCTTCCTTCGTCTTCTTTTTATTTTTCTTTACTTTATCGAGTTCACGGTTTCTACTTTGAAATGCATAATCGTGACGCGGAATTCTCTAGAAGGATTATTTCCAAATCCTCAAAGGCGTCATTCGGTCTTCCGCAGGACACCACTTCCTCTTCTCGTGCACATAAATAACACTTATATGCTGTTTCGTAAGTATGAGGGGACTTTTCTACTTTGGCAATTGACTTTACACGTAGATTTGCTGTCTCTGCTATACATTTATGAATCGTGTATCAGTAACTTTGGCTCGGGAATCCTTTTACAAGTTTTAGGCACGACTGTCCTTCTTGCAGTGTTATTGATATTATTGCTTTTTAGCATTTAACTATTAATATTTTCACATTAATTAGATTTCAGCATCGTATCAGTGCTACCATCGCACTATGTTCTTATATTTTTATTTTATATTCAATTAGTACTTGATTGCCAGGATAGTATGGATTTCGAGTCTGTAATCAGAGTTGCCAATACGTGCCGTGATATCTTGCTTTTATGACGTATGTCGGGAAACGTGGGAGATAAACTGTAAAATAATGTAGTATAGACGTTGGCTCTGGCAGACAAAACAATATATCATTGTACTGTGCGTTCATTGTGAATACTTTTAAATTTGCAGACTAATTGTTCATAAAACGTTGTGAATACATCGTGCGACTGGTCACGTAGTTTTCGGTAGAATTTGCTCAAACTTCAAATTGATTCAAATCTCCCGCGTAATTATACTTATCAATAATTATTTATTAAAAATTTACACGGAACATGTTTCAGCAACTTTGTAGTAACAATGCATTCTATGACGACAGTAATAAAATGTACTGTAAATAGCATCACGCTCGTTTCCGGTTAATTTAACAAAATATTTTTCCTTTTCTTTTTCCTCGTTATGCATTAACTCTCCTCGTAGACCGCCCGACTGACAAACAGGCATTGAGTAATTCCGGAAGCTGCATGATACTCGACCCTTTTACCAATGACTGAATACCAACACAGGTGTCCCAACATTAAAACAGCAAATTTTGAATTTTACCGTAAATGTAATATAAACAGTCTGACAGGTTCAAATTTTGCCTTAATTTGATAACAGTGATTTTCATTTTTATCTATAATTTTTCAAGATCAATATCTACCTCGCGTAATGAACGTTTGACCTCAGTCAATCATTGCCATTACGGTATCCACATTTACGAGTAATCGAAACGACCGGCAAAAGAATGCAACCGTTACGCTCGAGTATCAATTTATATTACATATCCCAGGTTTCTTTGTGTCTCCCTTTCGCGCTCTCTCTGTCTCTCTCTTTCTCTCGTCTTCTCTTGGTCTCCGCAGTTATTTTCTGCGCAAGGGGAAAGAAGGGAAAAACAAAGGAGTAATACACAAAAAAAATGGAAAAAAAAACGCATATCGACCACTTTACCACACCGGCAGGTGCAACGCAGAATGCACAAACTCCAGTTGCGAAATTCCGTTAGGCGATGAAGAAGACTCGGGTGGCTTCGGACTAGTCCGATCTTTCACGATGATGACCGATGATGACTCGGAACAAGCGTAATTTTTTTGACGCTCCGCACGCGGTAGCGAGGACTTCTTTCTTACGGGTTAAATTAAATATAGTCACTCTGCGGGAGCCATTTCGAATTTTTTAACGATATTTCGCTCTGTCGAGGGAGACTGACGAAGAGGGGAAAAAGTGCTTCACGCGCTGCTTCCCATTCCTATATTTAAGAAGGCCGCCAACGAGCGTCGCCATCGTCGAATTTAGGATTCAAGTGCTCATTTATAACGTTTTTCGTGCGTGGTGGGGATGATTTTTTTCTATCGCTCTTTCATTCCGCTTCTTGCGTTATTAGTGTAAAACTAACTTTCGGTGAGATAGAAGTCGTTCTTTTGTTCATTTTCAATGTTACTAGTTACACGTCCATTTTGAGGATTGCATCTATGGCGATATTTATTGAGTGACTGTAAGCTTGATTTTTTGTCGTTCAGTCTTTTATGCGTTAGGGTAACTAATTTTTCCCATTTTCTACCCCACGATAAATATCCAACTTTTTTTTTATCTATCTGAAATTTTGTCTCTTCACCGTTCTTCGTCAGCTCCATCTTATTTCTTCATTTTCTGCATCTTACTTCAATCCGCACGGAAAACGTCATTATGTATACAGACGCATTACACCTCTTATGATATTTTAAGATCTCGTTTCGGACGATCTCTACGAGAAAGAATTCGCACAGCGATACACGAGGAGTATCAGAGAACACAGAGCCGTACATTATTAACGGAGTTTAGTCTTGGCGTTATTCACGAACCACGTTACTCGTCCTTTCTGTCATATTATATTCAAATTAAATTCCAGGTCGTCCTTCACGTAATTATACTCATTGCCCAAACTACAAATCTCTAAAATGAAGAGATAATCCTTAAAAGGTCCTTCGCGTTAATGCACGATTTAACGGTAATTCACATAAGTAATATTTTTTTTTTACCAATATTCACTGTCGTACAGTAGTACTCATTCTCCATGATACCTCGTATACTCACTTTTGATGAATATCTATTATTCATACACTCAGGCGACATTACACACATCATCTAGTAGTGCTTTCCGTCTGCCTTTGCCTATTTCTATTTTATATTATGTTTAAAATTATTTTTTGTCATTTACATATATATACATCTCTCGAACCAGACTCTGAATAGATGCCCGTATAACTTTAGATCAGAATTAATATACGGGCGAGTATGTGTACCTAGACTTAGTAGTCGAATACTACTATATATACATACTTAATAGTTGACCATGCCCCGTGGACTCTGGAGGAACATTACAAATGGTAAAGTGATGGTACTTGAGGTCGAGGATGGAATGGGGACTAATTGAGCTCGTTCAAAGAGGATTTATAACGCGTGGAGTCTCCAGGGCTCGGTGGCTGACGTCACTTGCTGTGTAGGACGTAAAAAGAGAAAAAGAATTGAAGAAGAAGAAAAAAAGAGACGCCCAAAAGCGCTATGTCTGTGGCCACATGCGTTTGGTGCGGCTAAGGTCAGAGTTGGGAAATTTGAAAAAAAAACATTTTGCTTGTTACACCGGCATATCTAGTTCCTTCTGGATAAACTAATTCTTTTTTTACATTTTTTTGTAAAGAATAGCTTATTTGAATGTCTTTTTTTCTTTATGTTTCAGGTAAGCATACTGCTGTGACTGTTGGAAGACGATAAGGATTTATTTTAGTATTTTTTTTTATGTTCGAGGTTTGGTGAGTGTACTCTTTGTGGTTCCAATACTACCTGCCTTATACTAGACTATTACTCTTCAATGGCAGAGAGATTTTTGACTTTGTGTACTGTGGTGGGCAAGAAAAAGAAAGTAGTTGGATTTGAATGGCAACTCGAATCTAGGGGTTTCTTGGGTCACTGACTACGAGTTCGAGGTTAAAATGTCAAATTTCAAAATGGCGGACCCGACACGGTGTCCTTAAACTATTTAAAACGTTGCTTATGATGATCTCCTACTTTTAAGATCTGACAGCTTTGTTTATATTCATATATATTTTTCACCGTTATGTGTCGTCTACTATTTCGAATGTTGACATTTTGACCCAAAGAATCGTAAGGTATCAATTTTTATGCAAATCTAACCGGCAAATCGCAAAATAAACGATGTTGGGCCACATGGCGTCAACATCGTCCAGGGGCTTAATTATTTATTGGGTTATCTAGCATAGACAGTAATCAGTATCATTTTTGAGTCTTGCCGTTTTACAAGGCACTGTACATGGTATTAACATTTTCTGCTTTACCTGTACGGACTGTTCGTGTTATTTTCCATTGTATATCGCCAGGCGAGGTTCTTAAATCTCTCTGCGATTCGATAAGCTTTATCGTTAACTCGTTCCTTTATAGTTGCCAGTGATAATGGAACGATGCGTTTGCTGTGATAAGAGAATGCACGTATGACTGTGAGTAACCGTATATGGGTACATGATAACGGACACATATTGAATTATTATTGGAATACGTCCCTTGTAATTGCGCGAGCGTGTTTCGCTATTCCGAGAAGCAGTTAAACGAACCTCGTCGAAATTCTTACGTAAACGTTTTTTTTGTTATTTAATATTTTTATTATCGAGTAATTGCTCCCATTCGATTTCGTAAGAGGATCCGTAATGGCAATTTGTTGCGGGGAGGAAGGATGATGGGCAGGATTGACAAGAAATGAGCAAATTGGAGGAAAACAATGGTTAAAAAAAAGGTAATAAACAAATGGGCACGCGATTGCGAAAAGTTGAGGGCGAGCCCGCGCGTTAACCTCGATTCGAGGAAGTAGACATCTTGTTGCTCTTCCTGGACGAGCTATACTTAGGTCGCGTCCTCG
>JARQTI010000467.1:62883-113077 GCA_030142655.1 Trachelus tabidus
GTCACTCGGGTCATTCTTTGAACGATGTTTAACACGTATTACGGAAACTCGATAAGTAGCAGATTATACGGTAAGACTCAAGACTCACAACGAAGTGCTCATTTGAGCCATTGACCTGAATTCACCTCCAAGCTGGCTTCTTCTCGCTCAAGAGAAGTTAAGACGAATAGGAATACAAGATCTTAACCGCAAACTGGCATTACCATTACCAGCCTGTCCGACACCTTATTATTACTCGCAATCTGCTACTCACGAGTAGCAGCCTCCACTGGCTCGTAGTGAATCCGAGTGAATTTATTTCGGAGTATGTAGTAATTCATCCCCCGTGCTCTTCCAACGTGAAATCGATTAGGACCACCGTGTGGAGTACGTTGGCCCTGCTCTCTTTTATTGTGTTGTAATCAATTCCGATCTATTCTTATCTTTTCTACTCACTTCCATTCTTTTCCTATTCCGCTTTAGGCCAGTGCCGATGATCACTGCTGCTCACGCAACGGTAGTAATTAATTATTTTAAGGAGCCTTCACGATGTAGCTAGTTGTAGAAAAGGCTAAAATTCATTAATTGTATATATAGAAAGATTGCCAAAGATCCTCATACTATTTTGGGCCTTTTTCGATACTCACCCTCGAGGGTTCTCTTGCTTTATTTAATTTTCTTGAAAATTTGAACTTTCGCTGTTTCTTTCGTCAAGAATTCAGTGCACCTACCTCGGTCACGTATTTTGGTTATTTCTATTCAAAATTCGTAACCCGAGATCCTTTTATGGTAATACGATAGTCTACTATTTCCATTTCCTATTCACCTGCTTGATAGCCACTACTACTTGCCGGCATTGCCGTCACGGTATTACCTTACGTGTTTCATTAGATGATCCTGCATATTGTATATCTATACAAATCCAGTGACAATGTCCTGGACATTTACTAGTCATATCTGACTGCGCACCAAAAGTCCTTCCGAAGCTTAACCTTCAGACGTTTCGGAACTTCACCACGTATTTGAGTCAAAACACGTCAAACCGGACGAAATCGACCAAAAATTTTCATCGATCCTTTCGATTATTGTAAATTTGTTTTAACGGATTCTATGGGTGAAATAAATTAATCAAACAATTTTTTGTTTTTTTTTATCTTCAATATTTCAAACGTTATTCCAAGCTGAAAATTGGCAAAAATGCCAAAAACCGCCACACATTCAAAAGAGCTGGAATTGGGCCTCCATTTCATGCTGCTACATATTTTATTATAGCAACGATTGAAGATTTTTATAAATAATTAATTTTCGAACACGATTTTCATCACCAAAACCGCGCTGTAACATTCCCAAAAAAATACGAGCGTATTCCTTGATAAATTTTCTATAAGATAGGCGAGTTTCAAATTGGAGAATTAATGGAGAGTATTTTTTAAATAATAATATTTGGCGCGCTAGCCTGGCGTTCAATGCAGCAGGTAGATAGTCCCAACGCACGTTTCAGTCTAAGTGGGGTCTCTGAAAAGGACCCTCTCGCATAGCGGACCCTTCGTGTACGCGCGCCTCCGCTCGATTATTAATATTTAAAAAATACTCTCCATTAATTCTCCAACTTGAAATTTACGTATCTTATAGAAAATTTATCAAGGAATACGCTCTTATTTTTTTGGAATTTTACAGCGCGGTTTTGGTGATGAAAATCGTGTTTGAAAATGAATTATTCATAACGATCTTCAATTGTTGCTATAATAAAATGTGTAGCAGCATGAAATGGAAGCCCAAATACAGCTCTGTTGAATGAGCCCAGGGACAAACTGATCAGACAAACAGAACCTACGATATGGATATTTGAAGGAGAGCGTGTGCGGCGGTTTTTGGCATTTTGGGCAATTTTCAACTTGGAATAACGTTTGAAAAATTGAAAATAAAAAAAATTGTTTGATTAATTTATTTCACCCATAGAATCCGTTAAAAAAAAAATTCACAATATTCGAAAGGATCGATCAAAAAAAGGTCTCCGGTTTGACGTGGGTTTACTCATTTACTTGATGCTTGCGCTCCCTTTTTATTTCATTCTGTTTCCACTTTTTTTTTCCTGCAGCTAATGGATACCTACTAGTCGATGTTGGGGGGTTTACTTTACCCATCTGTCAAGGTGGGTAAGTCTAGTCTACCCGGGTAGCTACATAGTTAGATAGGAGAGGTAGGTACGTAGGTGGGTAGCTAGGTAGGTAGGTAGGTAGGTAGGTAGGTTACCTATAGGTAGAGTTAGTCAAGGCTTGCTTGACTACTCTTAGTTAACGTGGTCTTGTACCTAGAATTTTCTAAGCTTATCCTTATTCCATTCTCACTGAGTTACAGTACAGTTAAGTAGCTGCCGTTGCTGCTTTTGCCTTCGACTTTTGAAGCTTCTTTATTTGTTATTTGCTTTCTACCTTTCTACCTTATCCCGTACCTTCTTGCGGAGGAGGTTAATAATATCCTATCAAGTAACCCGGTTACCGATACTTAGTAATGGCTAACGATAGATCTATCGACGATGATCTATTCACGTCAGCCAAGCGCGGCGAATCTCATGTAAAATGAAAGCGTAATCGATTCCTGATTTATTGCCGTTGCTCGCCATTGCAACGTTGATAACAGGAAGAAACAATTCGACGATAGCTGCCTCGCAGCAATGCATACGCAATACGATACTGATATAGATATATCGTGCTTACGTAAATTACGTGCAATTTCATTTATTGGACCTATTGGACGAGATTGAACTGCTTGTCACTAAAATCAATTCTTGAAATTGGATTGACGAATGTATCGATACAGAGTTATGAAATTGTTGTAGGACTATAAGTGATTAATTGATTATTTTGTACGGTGTTATTGGCTCTATTATTGCTGTTGGCATCATGGAGTAGGATTTACGTTATTTGTCGATCATTTTATTCTTGCGTGGTATATGAGCAAGATATCAGTGCCGGGAAGTTAAATTAGAGCGATAAAATGCCGGATTTCTTACCATTAACATCGATCCATGCTTCTATGACTGGCGAGCATGAAAATTTGAATTACTGTTACTCCATTACATTGAGTTTACAGCTGCCGTGTTATTATTGCAATCTCCTCTCTGCGTTCTCATTGATTGCGGGTAAGAGGATCCAGGTTACTATTCACTACTTCGCTACTACGTTCAGATGCGCTGTTTACTATTAGTCGGCCTGAATGCAGCCACCTTTCGATATTCTATGATTACGTTACGACTGGCAAACGTTACTGTCGAAGCCCCTTTGTAATCTTTATACGTATAAGTGTGCTTCACCATAAACTTCACTGATCGCGGATGTTGGATATCAAGGTTTGCTGCCATCTTTGCAGCTGGATCGCGTGCCCGGATATCGTTTAGATTGAACTTGCATTTTTCTAATACGAATATTGGCATGGGATTTTCAGTAGGCGATTTAATGCATTTAAATATATAACGATTTAGCGTTATATAAAAATATATAAAATTGTACAGCAATGATATTCATGCGAATGTTGACAACGGGATTAGAACACGTGCGTCGGTCGTTGCCACTGACTCGTCTAATATTACGTTATTACGGGCTTCTTGAGTCACTGCCGTTGGAAATTGTTTATACGGTCCGTATAACCGGGTACCCAAACATTCTACTAGGTATACAGTACCTTTCAAAGTATACACGACACATTCATTTTAGAGCTAAGAAACTGAAAGCTGAATGAAATTTCTAAAATTGTCGGATATCCTGCTTTTGTCGCCTTTTCTGCTCTCGTACAATGATCCCACGTCAATCACTGATTCGACACGCGTACTGCGTCGTATACGCGTAATACACGAAACTACGTATACGCGCGTCACAGTCTCCACAGTGCATATATGTTCTTTATGTGGATATACCTTGACGCTGGCGCATGTGCCACGTGGCCGGATGAACGTCTCGTAGCCGGTGAACGTGCCTTTGACATTATCCAACGTGAAAGCAAATACGTTACCACGTGGTCAACTTTGTTGTAGTTACACGTCGTTTCATAAAGCGAACGTATCGATCCCGTCAAATATAATTTCATAATTTGATAGCTTTTTATATCTGATTATGTCAATGAGGCTTTACGAGATGGCTTGTGACAATAAGATAATAACAGTCACAGGCCGACCGATAGAATCATTGTTCGGAATGACGCTGATTCGCTTGATTCACGCCTCGTCTCTTCGTCCGACCGGAAGTTTCGATGCACTTGAGTCGAATTAGGATTTATTGATGCGAAGAACCCATCCCATCGTATGGTTAGCTCAGGACACTCAGGACTCCGTTCTTTCTCCCTTGTCTGGTCTTTCCGTTTTCTTTTTCTCTTCGAATAATATACGTCACGCATCTACATACGCGTTACGCGTAAAACTGGTTCCATGCTTTCCCACGGCCTCGTCCTACGGCGCGTGCCGCGCATAACGAACCCGGCCTTTTCTTTCTTCTTTCCAGACTCTGGACTCGATGATGCACTCGTAGTTTGCGGTTCAAAATGCACATGCAACGAGAGTAATGACGTTTTATTTTCTCAAGGAGAAATCAACCCTTTCATTTATATTTTTATATTGGATGCACTTTATTGCGATTATCCGCATATACATGGATTACGTGCTCTCCCTATTATAATATAGTAATCTACGTAATTTTTGCACTCTGAATAATTGCATCCGCGATTATTCCGACCGCATTGTACGGTGCATCGATATATCCTGATCAACTGGAAGATTGCGGGTGTTATCGATAGCAGTGATTATTGATTGTTCTTAAATATAAAGAAAGTTACATAGGTAATTTATTAACCGTGAGAATTCTATCAACCGATATGGTTTTCTAATGTCCTATTGACTTATGTCAGAGCCGTTACTCGGCGAATGCAATATATTTTTTGTCCAACTAAATAGATAATTAAATATGGGTTATCGCTGCGATATACTATATGCTTGTGATTATCCATTCTAGGTACTGCAAAGAGATATCGAGGCTCACGGTAGGATAGTGAGCTCGGTGGTGAAGCTGAGCGAGAAAGTAGCTTTGGCTGTGCAACAGCAGCAACAGGAACAGCAGCAAATTCAACAGCAGCAGCAACAACAGCAACATGCACTAAGAGTAGCCAGTTCGTTAGAACGTCGCTGGCACCTCTTGTTTCTACGTGCATTAGAGTGGCAATGTCACATAGAAACGCTTGCATCTCGTCTGTCCAGCAAGGTATGTCATTCTTTTTTATCATTAAATTTACTCACCTTCTGGTACTTCTCCGCTCAATGTCTATCTAGCGGGATTCCTGAAAAGTAATTCGACTCTCATAGTGCAAGGAAAAAAAAAAAAAGATTTGATCAAGTATCAAATAACATGCACAGTCTCAAGTAACGGATTAGTAAAATTCCTTTCGCTACAACAGGGACACCCTATACATATAATATATCGATTTTTATGTACGCGAATTAAATTCTTGTACACAGGGATGTAGGGAAATTTAAGAAACGCCGTAATATAATGCAATTATCACGTATGAGTACAACACAACGATTTCATTCGCGGTATATCGGTATCGTCAAGGAGCATCGATTCAATTTCATTAGTTCTTTGCAATCGGATAATATCCTTCACAGTTACAAGAATAGGATTTGTTGGTAAATCAATTTCGCAGCTGATCTCAAAAGACTTGTAGATCCTCATGCGCGATCTTCATGATCTTATCTTAGATCGTGATCCTGTTACCGATATTAGTAGATCCCTATCCTATCCTATATCACTATGGTATTAGCATTATTATCATCCTGGTTCTCTAGGTGAAGAATATACACGAGGGATCGGTATTGCTCTCATGCATAACATACACGTATATCTTACCGTATACACTCGCAAAGTTATTGGTTGTTGTTCCTAGAGCAGCTGGCAGGCCTGGCTGAATAATAGAACACGATTTCTATGTAAGATTTATATTTATGTCGCGTGTTTAGCTTGTATTGATATAAGAAATTATTGATAGAAAATCTGCGCAGATTTTTTTGTTTAACAAGTAAAATAATTACTTGCTCATTTTTTCTTACGTTATTAACAAATAATAACGCACGGAAGGTTGAAGTTTTTAAATAAAGGATGCTTTGAACTAAAAGTTCCATAAGAACAAATGAGGCGGCACCAGACACCTTTAATCGACCGATTAAATTAATAGGGACGATTTTCTCGGCTGCGCTAATGCCGCGCACGCCTACAGGGCTTTTCAGTATCACCATTGTTCTCACAATGGGGTTTTGTTTTATGTTCGTTATACAGCACCTGGCCGTTCTCACCCACTCCCTGGTAACCAGTAACAAGTAACCCAACCAACCCACGAGACTGTTTATTGTACACGCACCTTATTACTGCTTTTTATGTAATATGAATTATTTGGCATTTTACGTATACATAGAATGCACCGACCTGCAGTTGCATAGATATTCACGCATGTATGTGAGAATTCTTTTTTTTTTTACCTAACACTACCTGTGCACCATATTTATAGTGTCTACCTGATTATCAGGCGCATATCATTAGTTTTAATTGAATGCCTCATAAAGTCTTCGTTCGCTGTATGGATAGACATTTGCACTGTGCACTTTGTGTTACGATGCACTTTGTTCCTATTGTAATTTTCACTCGAGGAAAATGCCGATTGAGTTAACCGGACGGAGTGCAATTAATTCGTGCGTACGGAAACGACTTTAAGCGAGTCTAGTTATTATCTATGGAACATCGTTGAACACGTGGGAAGTATTTGTGCACTATTGTGAATCTATGATGGCAACATACGCCGCACCTTATGCCATGCGGAAGAGACACGACTGCCTACTATTATTGATTCGAATCTGTTATGGGGGTGGTTGTGGGGTGTATTTTTTTGGAGGGTTGTAGACTTGCATACTGGAGTGTTAATAATATTTACTTGGTCATCGAATCGAACAGATTATGAGTGTAGTGTTTCCATGGGGTTCTCTATGGTTAGTAGTATGACAACTGATATGTGGGACACGTGGAAATCTACAGAGTCATTTATATAGGGTTCGTGTGGGAATTGATAATGGCGAGCAGGGAGTACTTGAAATTTAATTTTAAGTTTTTTCTGCCACGGATGAGAATATAATCGTGAACAAAGATGACGGATGTCTTTGAATATGTTTAAATACATGGAATCCGGTCTTTCATCACTTTTTTTTTCATTAAATTCCTTTTTTATTCTAATCTTCTGATTTGGATCTCTTCCTCCGCTTGCGCTTCTTCCCTCACTTTCATCCTCTTTCCACGTTTCCAAGGATTCGCAGGGAACGTTTCGCGATTCTTGACCAATTGACATTTGCGCGAAATATCCCGCCGCTGATCTCTCCCAGTGATTCGCAATGCGATTCGTTCTACTGGCAAAATTTCGCAAGAAACAGGCAAGAAACACTCAACCTTATTGATTTCTTAAGTTAATTCGCCATTTTCCAGAGGATCAATTTGCTGCTACGAACTTTACCGGAATTACACGATCTCATACGATCATTGGATTACTTCTCAGCTCTAGTATTGCTTTTCGATAATTAAAAAATTTAATTAAATAAAACAAGGCAGTGGATAGTTTAAACCGACTGTAAGTTCGATCAGTGAACTTTGAACTCAAGAAAAATATACTTTAAAATCTATTACACCGTGTATGCAATTATGTATAACTCTAACACGTGTAATCCCATTCTGTTTAATATTTGATACACATAACGTAACGTCTTGTCAGCCTAAAGTCGCAGAGTCACAAAATCATAAAGTCACAAGGCGGAATACACAAAGAGATCTGTCATACGACAATCGAGGCCTCGAGGTACCAATTCTTATTATTGGTTCACAATCGATCAGTTCGTATCGACCCTATTCAATCGAAACAGTGCTATGCTTATCGATAATCGTTCAATGTGTATTCCCTCCGGCAATTTTGTTGCAGCTGATTGGAAACGTGCCGTTTCCTTTTCATCTTTTTATTTCATTCTCTCTATAAAACATTCTACATTTGATTCTCAAGACGACGACACGCATGCTGCTTATGTCCGTGTTACCAGCACGGTATTTGTCGCTTGCATATTACGTTAATGTATACTAGACTTAACGAAAGGACATACTGACCACCACTGTACGCGATACTAATATGTTATATACACGTTGTGGGAGGGACGAGCCCATAGGGTGAGTAGGTAAATGTTCATCAGTCTTGATGACTTGGCACAATCGCTTGTGATTCTTATTGGTATTGTAAAGCCCAGCGGGTGGGCCTTTGCGATATTTTGATATTGAATGATTATGGGATCTACAAGAAAAAATTGAAAAAGCGCCCTTACATAGGCTACATACACGTGATAGATATTTCCCATTATAACGAACCACAGTGATATAGTCGTACAGGCTTGATACAGAAACATTCGATTTCTTATATTGGTCGATTTAGAGCACAGCCCGACAATTTTTACTCGGCATTCTTTTTCGTTGAGAATCGACCTTAAACGCGAAATCCACTTGTCTCGCACGTTTCGATCGACTCGATGGAGCAAGAACCAATACGAAACACACGAAAGAAAATCGGCCCTCTCGGATTACGTATCGTATGTCGACTTTATTTGTCGTTTCAAATACGTCAAACTCTGTGCGAATCAAGTTCTACCAACATAACGTGCGAATTGTGACTAGATGTGTATACGCCGTTACGCGGATAGACGGAACAAGACCAACTTGCGAAGTTCATCCTTTGGAACGGAATACTATACTCGGATATGTACAGCATTAATGATCAGATCTTATTGGTAAGTTTTATTTTGTTTATGCGATATCTGAGAGAAATGACCTTTGCGAGGGCAAATTGAGAGGATAACTGTTATACATATATCTTGAATCGTGTTTTGAGATGGTTTAATCGATCGTTAGATACTTTTCTGGTTGTTTGATTCTGAAGAACATTTTAACGCACTTGATTCAGTATAGAAAATCTTGTTTATATATGGGTTAATTGAGAAACGGTACTTATGCACTTAGAATGGTCTATTGCATTCAATGCTATGTCGTGCCGATGCAATTCTCGCCGATCGATGAGAATAGCCGTTAATTTCATTTCCCTCCATTTCTCCGTAGACGCATTAGTATTTCTATATATATTTTTTTTCTCATAAATTTACCCGATAGCTTATATATGTATATATACACAGGGTGTCTCAACAAAAATGCACATCTCGACTATTTCCGTTACTATTGAGGATACGGGAAAATGATTCAGACAAAAGTTGTATGGTTTCAAGGGGGTAGATTTTTCATCCGTTTTTTTTTATGTTCATCTGATTTCGAGATACAGCACGTCATATGGTTTTTTTTTAATGGAACATCATTTTCTGTCGGTATAAGAAAACGTAGCTCGTTTTTTTTTTTTTTATTAAAAACGAGCCGTTTTCCAGTTATTGAGGACTGAATGTTGACTGAATGAATTGAGGACGAAATATTTTCGATTGGAGTGCCGCTACAGCATTTAGGGTTTAACGAATTCACTTCTCAATAACTTGAAAATGGCTCGAAATATTGAAATCTTAAATGTTAATGCTTAAATGGTCTTAAAATGTTAAGAGAAAAACGAGCTATATTTTCTCATACCAACAGAGAATGATGTTCCATTTTAAAAAAACATGTAACGTGTTGTATCTCGAAATCAGATGAATATTAAAAAATGATTCGGATGAAAAATCGACTCCCTTCAAACCATACAACTTTTGTCTGAAACTTTTTCCCGTATCTCAAATAGTAACGAAAATAATCCCGCTCGCGCGCGCACACAAAACTTAATTGAAAGTTCCCAATAAAATATCTGCTTTCGTATAAAAACAACGAGAACAAAAACTTGTTAAAACTCAAACGTAGCGAAGTGAAATTTATTAAATCAGTGAATTATATTTCTACTAAATATAATTGTGATGTTGATTAAACGAAATACAGGCTTTTATCTACCATTTTTCGACTAGTTACCACGAACCTCGTCTGAATTTGTTCCTGAAATACATTGCACGCAGATTGAGTAGATAACGTTTGATGCAAGAATTAAAAAAGCAGTTGCTTTGCTTAGTTCGTATGTCCATTGAATACATGTGCCGTCTCTTTAAAGCGACATTTTTTTAAACGAATATACACAGATACAAAATGTGTAGATTTTAAATTGATTACAAAATTTAGGTCAATATTTTCTTACTTGACAACAGACCGTACTTAAATCATGTAATTGTCGGTCTGGGTTAAATAGATTGAACTTTTCTTTTTACAATCCATTTCCTCAATGCAGGTATAACGTAATGATCTGCGTTCTATTGCCCTGAATGATTTTCAAAATTTATAACAGCTTTATATCAGGATTACATAGAAAATACTAATTTCGCAATTCGATATTATTTGTAAAAAAGTTTTAACGTGCAGACATAATTAATGTTATTCCACTGCCGATTCATTTGATCCATACATGTCACGCTACAGCCGGGTTGCGTGTAACATAGAATGGGTTCCCCTTTAATCTTTGCTTGGGGCGTAGACAAATTTTCTTTTTTTTTATTAACTCACTTTCGGAATTTCCTTTTTTAAATTATTATTATGTCCTCTTGTCTTTTACCGATATCTGTGTCTACTGGGTATAAGAAACGTACTATTGATAGTTGCTTTGTTTCAGTGTAGAAATAAATTTTGTGGCTCAGTTAAGAAAATATTAAATTTTCATACGACAGTGTACTTTAAAAATTTGGTGAGCAATATGACATTTCATTCAGTACATAGAACGCCTATTTGTTGCTTTACCACGAGTATCCTTTAGTTATTTTAGATCGCAGCTGATTCCGTATTACGTATTACGTTTACGAATATCAGGTAAACTGATATATCACGTGGCACGCGGTATGGTAGCCCTATAATTACACATATATATATATATTTTTTTTCAAACGTGATACAAATAGGAAGAGATAACTCAAGGATATGGAGCATGAAATTAAATTCTTGTAGGTATTTATTGTACTGTTTTTAAATATCCCTATCAGATTGTTCTTTTATTTCCTTTGAGCTCACGAGCAAAATGTGTTCCATAACGGTGCTATTAAACGAGGAAACGATACGAGTTGTTGCAATAAATAAAGCGATGTTAATTATCGTAATGAATACTTAATATCGGTCATTGTAATGACAAATTACCTTTTCGCAATTATAAAGTCTGATATGGCGAGTGAGTGTAAAACAAGAGAGTCGTACCTACGTATATGGCTATACCTGTATACATATGTATACACATGTAAAAGCATACACGTTATATATGATAGTTACAAATTGACTTGGTGAAATTTTGTCACGGCGGCTTCTCTCCTTTCGATCTTGATCGGCTAGTCTGGAATATCGGATTGCACCATGAATTAATTGCACACTGCAGCCGTGTTGCATCTGCACAGAAGCCGCAAAGTGTGGCCAACGTAATAGGACGCCGACCGAATAAGTAGCAAGTCTTTCGGAGACGCCGGATAAATTTTTATTTATCGAACCTGATTTTTAGTAAATTTCACTTTAAGTTATTTTTTATTTTTTTCATCCTCCTTTGCCAGGCCAGGCGAGAAATATAATTCCTTCTGTTGGCTATCGCGTGCAGCTGGTCTTAGGTAAAACATTGTTTTTATTTTCATTCACTGCCCCACGTTCTGTTTCCACTTTGGAAGCTAATAATGCATCGGTTGCAATGGCTATTTTGTTCTCCGACAACGGCAGGCCGTGGTTCGAGTAATCGTTTTCGCGTGGTAATACCGTTTTATCGTGCAAGTCATTTTCCATTGGACTTCCTGGGACGATCGTAAGACCCAAAAATTCTGAGCATCGCTCAAGACCTTGATTAAATGGTAATTTTCATCCGTGTAAATTGCCAGGTACGTCGGCGCTGCCCTCTGTCGGTCCTCTCCCGTTTATTACCGTTATAAATGCTTGCAGGGAAATCGTGCTTGTATCTCGTAACTTTGTGAAATATCTTGGTGCTTGGAGCTAGAGGTCGGCCATCTTTTTTTTTCTTTGACTGACAGAGAACAGCCAGAAGAAAAACTTTAGCTCTCTAGTCCTTCGACTGTCACTTTGTACCGCATGATATATTATTCGGGTTTGTTAACGTCTGGCGGCCATTTTAAACATTTCAATAGGTAGCTCTTAGGACGCCATTAATTTGTTCTATTGGCTATTTGAGTAACTCAGACAGCACAGACTGCTCGGGATACTCGTAGTACACTGAACTCTTCTCTTTCACGCAGACGCTTCTTCATTTCCTTTTTTTTGGTTTCTTTTCTTTTCTCTGAACTTTATCTATCCACTCTGCTTCTTTTATTCCTGAGTGCTCTTTGCCTCTTTTGTATTACCGTCTTCTCCCTGTGGCGACTACCGTCGCTCAGTACATGAATATTGTCTTTTTTTCATTTTTCTTATTTTTCCTTTTCGTCTCTTTTCTTCTTTATCTTTATTTTTCGAATGAAGATCACCGAAGCGTGCTCGATCACCGACACCTTTGTTCGTCATGCACCTGACGTGTACTACGTTTTGCATAATTTTTATGGGAAATAATCTCTTTTATTTTCCATGTTTTTTTCCTAAATTCCATTAATGAATTCGTTGTATTGTGGTCGGGTGACATTCGATTACTGGGAGTTACCGTTATGAAAAATTAGTATTGCTGTAGTCAAGACTCGTACACTGTACTTTTGACACCGAACTCATAAAAAAATACAAGTCCAATTATTGTTGTATTCCTTGAAGTTATAAAATAATTCTCATTGTGTTTTTGCAACGAGTAATAAGTAGGTACCCGTAGAAAGGTACTGATTTCAATGCGCCTCCACTTAATAAAAGAAATTAGAGGAATTTTGCGATACGCTACAGCTGGCTAATTCTTCTCTCAACGTGGACAAAGGAACCTAGAAGCGGAAGTGAGCGTAGAATTTTTTGTTTCCGGGGATCAATTATTGCTGGTACTCCAACCGGAAAGTACACTCCGCGTGTATGTCCGGTCGGACCGGCAATTACTAACGAAAAATTGTGAAAACACGCCGTGAGGTAATTTTCAATGCGTTTTTATTTTTTTTACCAGAAAACTATTTTTTATTGAAAGAAGGCACGAACCTCGTAGGTACAGACCGTTACAAGAATTAGAACGCCATGCTTGGAAATGCTCTATTAAATTCACTTTTTTTTTCTATTGTTTCTGTGTCGTTTATATACGTATATCCTTTATTTTCATTAGCTAATCGCTTCTATGGCTGTGCGATAGAAAGTTGCCGCAGGCGCGTTAAGCTTAAAACAATGCATCGAAATTATAGTGTTTGAAACCGGTTGTAGAGACGCGCATCGAGAGTGACGACCTCTTCTTCTCAGTGGAATTTCATTGAAACTAAAAACAGCTAAAACAAAGGAAACTCACTTTCCACCATTATTGCAATTTGCTGTCTATACGTTATGCAATTATACGTCGTTTCAATATCAGCATCATTATTTCATCTATCTTTATAATTCCTGGAATATTCGCTCCACGGTTGAGTTTTGATTTCTGCATTTTCTCATTAACGGCAGATCAACCTCAATCGAATTACTTTCATTAACCTCTTTGATCAATTTGGCCAACAATTTGAAGTCGTAATTGAAATATCCTTTTATAAATTAAATACCTGCGAATCCAATTGCATGCACTGCTTCTTGTTTCCTTTTTCCTCTTCATAACCAAGGAGCTCATGCGTCATAGTACACTGTACTCGTTATACCTGAAAATGTTCCGTACTTCATTGGACATAGAGCCGCGTGGTACCGTCCGGGGATCCCTATACCGTTATACTGTTAATTCAGTGTTAAAATCATAAAAATCTTTACCTGGCACCTCATTATCTCATTGTATTAAAGTATGGTGAAGGGGACACTCTTAATTTCACTGGTAAGAAGAGTCTTTTTCTGGGTATTAAAATGTTCACCAGGTATTGAGAATAAGGTACCCTTCGGTGCCTTATACGCTGGTACACCAAATGTTTTAGTTACTTCCTTGCGGCTCTTTTTCTCTTGCCTATTTTTCTTTCTTTCTGCACTAGCAGTGATTTCTTTTTATTGTTTTTCTTTTCTTTTATATTGCTCCTGGCTATTCGGCGCTCGTCATAGACGCTCGTTAATTGTGTTACTCTATCGACGGTTTTGTTATTTACTTTCACTATTCTCGTTCGAATGTTAGCGCATACTGAAATAAAGTTTAGGGATGTCCTAGATTTACTGGATATTTTTGTAGTACAAGGAGTATGATAATCGTACGTAAGGGCTGGGTTTTAGGATCACTTCATACTGGTGTCTGGATTTATTAAAAAACTGATGATTTTGCACAATTGAATTATCGTTATTTTACAATTTGCTGTTTTTCCATCTTATTTCGTCCACTTGGCGTCTAAAGGAGAGATCTGAACGGGCTATCGGTGTGTGCGTGAAGTTGTGACACGGACGAGGCCAGAAACAAGGAAACTTCGTATCTAAAACTCTCGAGATTGGCTATACGAGAGTAATTCTCAGTGAAACGGTGTAAAGTTGACAGACGTAAAACTTGTCCTGCATGCCTCCCTGCTCTTATTATTTTCATCGGTAGTTCTGTGCAACGGTGCGATATCTTTTGGATAGGGAACGGCGAAGAGATTTTCGGGTCTTCGTGACACATAAGTAGGCTATCACTTTCGAGATTAAGTTATACTTTGTATATTTTCAAATAAATAATTTAAAAATTCAGCTCTGCATGGAAAGACATTTTAGCGGAAGGCTTCGATTTTGTGTAGTTAATTAATTAATGGTGTTTTCTGTGGAGAGATTTTTTATTGAGAAGTTTCTTCGCTTCCTATCTCTTCCGTGTCACAACTCACCCATACGAATAGCCTGTTCGATTTCCTCTTTAACAGACCCTTTATTTCTACCCTTCGATTACCACGCCCCCCTCCTCACAATTCATGCTTACGAGCCGTCCGGAATACCCTGAATCTTCAGGTACGTTTAAAGCGTACTATATAAACCCACCCTCAAAGTAGGAATATTTAGTTTGCCGTCAAATTCCCGGAGGAGTGCATCCTAGTCGCAAAGCACTGTCATCATGATCATAGAAGATGACGGTTTTTTTATTCCTGTGGATTTATTGGTAAACTTTCACTTGGCAACATTTCGATTTTACTTTTTTTTTTTTTTTTCCTTCAAGTGCTTCCTATTCGTGATTTTGGATGTTCGTGCAGTTTGCCATAGTGCGAATTGAATACATGTTCTTGACCTCATTTTTTTCTTGTTTTTTTTTTGTTTCAGACTCTGGTAACATGTCGCTGCAGTAGCGACAGCGACGAAGAACCCGTAACGAAGCAACCACGATTGAGTCGCAGACAATCTCGTGAATCAGGAAGCTCCTCTAGCCAATCCGGTAAATCCGCTCAATCCAGTCGCTCGTCCTTACGCTCAGGACGCTCACGGCGCTCGAGGACGCAGAAACTGCAGACTAACAGAAGCGATCACTCTGACAGCGACGTCTCCTCTGAGAATCGATTCAACGACGATGGCTCGTATTTCGAGGTGGGTTACGTAATAATTGGCAAATAACAGTGTAACAAAACAAAGATATTGGCGTAATCATGTTTAGGAAAATGTAAATTTTGCTGTATTAATTTCACCTTGGGAAATCTTTATGTCACTTGTATAGTATGTTGCGCGTATAACCGTGGTACCTAGACGGAATTTTCGTTTAGTGTTGCTCTAATGCTAAAATAGCTCTTCCTGACTATTAGTTGTGTACATAGATACACTATATCTATAGTGCGTGTCGAAGCAGTGTGCAATCTCAATTAGTATCTCGAGGTGTATTTCTAATTAACAAGCTCTCGAATAGTCGATAGGATGATGTGGTTTATCGAGTAGAGGATTATAGTTTGCTAATCGATTCTCGCTTCTGTAATTTGTTAGCGAGCAGCAAAACTGCGAGTGACGTGTGGTTTTCGCGTGTGTCATGCATGGGCAACGTTTTTCATTTTGCTAGATATTGCTATTAAACGTATTTTGAAGAGGTAAACTTTTTTTTTGAAACATATATTTTATGGTTATCTCTTTAGCTATTCGGTTTTGGAAATTTTATTCGATTTCCTTTTTTTTTGTGTTATAAACAGGACGAAATCTATGTTCTCTGTGTAATGGACACTAACGACACTGCGGTCTCGAATAACACTGAATGCGAGGGTGTTCCTGGCTCGACCGTAGTTCTGGGTGATCAGGGCGAGGAGGGTGACGTGGAGGAAAGTGGCGCAAGCGAGGAAGAACGGGACGACATGCCGCCGACGCCGGGCGTTGCGACGCCCATTGACGAAGTAGATTCACCGCGTGAGTCGTCGTGCCGCGATAACAAAAAGGATGTGATTAAGCGACGTCGTCCTCTGGAGGAGTCAGCATCGTTCAGCACGTAAGCGTACTTGAATCATTTGGTTTGAACACTGGACGTTTTTCATTCGAAATGTGACTTTAAGAAAATAACTAATTTCGTGACTTTAAATGGTTCTAGGTCAGATCGCAAATCTAAGAATTGTGCGACCTTCTACTTCAAGCACCATGATACTGATTCCGAGGCTGACAGTCGTCCTGGCAACGAATCACCGAACGTGGTGGAATCCTCCGAGGAGGAATGGACATACACGGCCTCGTCGCCGAAGGACTCTGTTCTCTCAATCGAAGAACGTAGAACCAACGTGGTGGTTCGTCTAGATTTCGGCGAAGGCGCCACCGTAGAAAGGAGTCATGTAGTGCGCACCTGCGACGAGATCAACGGCAATGGTCCCGTAATGAATGGCAATGAATCTAAAATAAAAATTGCTAGTGCGAATGGCAAAGGTGTCGGGGATCCTCAGGAATCCATTCAATGCGTTAAGAAGTACAAGGAGGATGATGATGATGATGATGAGGATGAGAAGACCGATGAGGAGGATGATGACAAGGAGAATAAAAACAAGGAAATACGAGGGGATGAGACCAGCATCCAACGATTGATACTGGAGGTTGAGAAACTCGTGAGGGAGAGTACTGAAAGTAATCCATCTAAGCGTTTGCCGCCCCTCATCTTCGAGGACTTGGGAATAGTTAATAACAATAGAGCGAAATATGCCAGGATCAAGGAATGGCTGAAGCTGAACTCTATCAGGAACCGCGAAGGAGATTATACCTCTCAGGTAATAATCGTATAACAAAATTGACAATAAAACTTTATTTATATATTTTATATTTAACGCTCGTATATTATTCGTATATCGCAGTATTGGCTACAACCTCTGGACAGTTGCGATGCAAGTGGCGAGTATACAACAGGCGAATCCGATGCGGAAAAACAATCTGTGTCGTCGGATGACCTGCAGAGCAGCGTCGCGACTTTCCGGCGTCTGGACGGTAGTTTCGGCTGTGTCTCGCAGTCGATATCTCAGGAGATTATCGATGACCCGGATCGTACACCGGTGAACGACGCCCATTATTCAGGGATAGAATCGAGTACGCCGAAGGTTGTGATGAGATCAAAGCGGAAGTCGAATGGCCCCAGGCCCTGGAGTGTATCCTGTATATCGCAGATTGGAAACAGCTCAACTCTCAATGAGGCGAATGATCCAATTTCTCAGTTTTCCATATCAGAAACCGCTCTACATCAGCTAGTGGCTATTCCACCTACAAAATCCGTATCTCTCGATGCTACGTAAGTTGTAGTAGTGGCCTGTAACTACAGTCGACTCTGGCTAGAGGCGCTTCTTATAGTTGCGCATTATCCCTGAGCTCTCTTTCTAAGCTATGGCGCCGAGAGGGGAAGACTTACCCCTCCCCCCCCCTCCCGGCTTCTGTGCCACTCAGCGCACATTAGTCGCGCTTTGTCAAACGCTGCGTCTATTACAATAGAGTGCGGGGTCTCTATAATATCGCTCTCTCGCCTACAAGTTATCCCGTCTCAGAGCCACGGGTGCGCAATTATACAAAGAGTCGACTGTAGTTTTTGATACAGGGTTACTTTGTATAAGTCCATATAGGTTTGACATATTTAAATAATCTCACAGCGGTTCCTGTATTCCGTTTAACAATTCATCCTCGACTCTTTTGGAAGAGACTGCCATTAGTCAGGATGGTACAGTCGTTAGGAACAGTTCCCTGCGCCGTAAGAAGGGCAAGCTCCGTAAGAAGACAGTGGTACGTTATTAATTTTTCAAAATAATATCTGATTTATCGATCATAAATACTACAATGAATATTTTGTAATGTCGGTAAGGTGCGTACAAGAATTTTTAACGAAAACTTGACGTTTGCTACCAGATAAGATCAGTGTAGTGTATCTAAGTTATTCAGGTAGTGTGACCTAGTTTTAAAAATTTATCTTATCTCCAGGGACGTAAAAGCGAATCAGGTTCCGACGGTGTAAATGCCAATCATCATTCAGCTGGGAGTGACGGTTGTTCTAAAGAGCAACGATCACCGCGACGTAACACGTCGAATCGTGCCATCCGAACCATCTCCAGAGACTGCCAAGGTCGCTTGACCACGCTGGTGAAGTCAGGTTCTTTCTCGGGATGCACTGCTAGACAGCAGTTATCCATTGAAAGGAACATTGTGAGTGATCCTACTGCTTCATTCAAAATACAACCATGCTGCCCATGGGATCCGTCAACATCAGAGACAGAGGACGAGGAACATTCTCGTGGATGCGTCGGTTACGAGGACAACCTCCTGGACACCGTTCTGAATAGCAAGGATCTTCTGAATAGTCAATTCAATATGGATAGCGACATTGAGAAAAATAGCCTTGGTAACAATTCCTTTTCCGAGCAAGCTTGGGATAATTATCAGGTAAATTTTATCAAACAACGAAAGGATTAATGCTATTACGTTGAAATCATTATATTAAAAACTTATCTTTTCAGGAAAAGTACATGAGTGAGCCTTACAGCGAAGCACCTGACGTCGACGCAGCGCGTAGACTCCTGGACTTTGGTGATGACTATAGAAATTTCCTCGACAGCCAATCAGATTGTGCATCCAGTATGAGCGCAGTGCGTGAAAATTCTCCACGGATGTCCAGAAAGAGGATGCATCATGTACGTGTCTTCTTATTGATCCTACTCGATCAGATATCAATATTTTTCCTGTGATTTGTTATGTATACAAATACGCAAACTGTACGCAAGAAATCGAGCAACTTTATCCATATGTCACAAAAAAGTAGCAAGAGATTATCCTACTAGCAATCTTCACGATGTCTGGTATAAGATGATACATAATACAGTCGTGTCAGTTAGTCTTTCATTCTCTCCAATAAAGCAGTATAAGTGACGTAAACTCTTATGGTGATTTGTCTATTTGATCTCATGTCCTCTGTAGGCCAAATATAAACTCCTTCTGAGTTAATTCTATGAAACCTGTTTGAGTACGTTCATTACTGCCGCAGAATTTTGAAAGCGACTGTAAAGCCAATTGTTACATGTACTGGGTATATGTGTGTGTTATACAATATATATTGCTCGCACCACAGTCACGGCTCTTGATTCGTCTCAATTTAAGATAAACACAATACAGATTACACAACAAAGCAGTACAGGTCATTCAATAAATGCTATCGTATTATTATACAGGGTGTCGGAGTCGATTCAACAGAGGATAGCGACAGCGATATGGAGGATCTGCGAAAACTCGTGGAGAAGTCACAGTCGCAATTGGAAATGTCGGAGAATCTCTCATTGAGGGTCAATGGGATTCTCACGCCGGGCGATTGCGTACGTATTCTTATGCAAATATTGAATCAGCCAGCACGGATCTTGAATAAATTGCTATACGCTTGCTTGCGACAACTACTATGGTGTATATTGGGTAATGTTAAGTATATACTTTCCTTATGGTGGACTAAACTAGTGAAATGCTCGATTAAAGTAATCAAGTGCTGCACTACAGTAAGCAAATGCATTAGCACAATGTCACGCAGTTACGTAATAGAGCCATTGTTACACTATCTTTTGTTAATGAAGCAATACGTTAATCACTTTTAAGTTTTTTTTTTCCCATAATCGTCTATTCTGGGCATGTCCTCTGTAATGTTTTTTTTATAATCTCATTGCACTTACAATTAGTATAATGCATTGTTGTGTATGCACTCGCTGCGCTATTAATTTGTTCGCCTGCGAACGCTAATAAATAAATTTATTTATGACGCTCTGATAGTTGTTTATTTTTTTTGTGTAAACCGCATCCTGCTTATACCCTTGCTCTATTTGTTGCTGAATATGGCCGCTTGTGGAAACTTATATTTATGTGAGTTTTATTTTTAATTTTTTTAGACGGAACTGCAGTGCACTTGCAAGGAAAATATACGCTGCCTGCAGGCTGTTTTAGAAGCTGTTGGCGGTGCTTTGCGCGGGGAGAAAAATATCAAGCAGATTCGCGGTGAGTTTGATGACAGCAATAAAAAAGCTCGTAAAGGTGTGACCTTGACAGCATTACAGTCATGCGCTACAGTTTTGTTAGTCACTGCACTAACTTTGTATACTTACTACTTTCCCACGTTGATATCCTTCTGAATGATTGAAATATCCATTATTGAATCAGCTATTTATGATGACCTTCGACGCCCTTAATTTGTTTCCCCCCTAAAACAATAGAAAGACAAAGCGTCCATTGTGCGTAATCAGCAATGATTAATTGTTCATTAATGGCATGTAAAGTGTGTCGCGTATTTTGAGAGGAAATCATGATCTGGTTCCTCGGTGAGTAAGAGCATGTTCTTTAATGACAATGTTTTTTCGTACTTAGCATTATTTATTCTCTTTGTTATTCTTCCTTTTTTCTTTTTACAAGAAAAGTATTCTATCGATTTTCATTGTGCGATTTATGTTATCTCGGTTGTTCGGCTTTAATACTTTCTTAATTTTATTATTTCATTGCATCATTTATATAATTAGCACGTTTTCCAGGCTTGTGAATAAAGGATAATGAAAAATTGTCAGATCCTTCATTTACTACCTGAGGGATGTCTGTATGTTTAACACCTGTAATTGTTGACACAATAAAGGTTGCTTGGATGCGGCTTAATGTTGATAACTAATCATTATGAGTTCTTCAACTGTGCATTATTATTCTCGTATACTATATGTATCTTTCTATCACGCTCAAGGAGTATTGGGGACAAGACACAGTGCATGAATTCACGAACGTGACCGTGACCACGATAGCGAACCAACGCGAAACGATGTTAATCTGTAATCTAGAGAGCAACCACGTCCCTAATAATCTAAGAATGAACTGTCAACATGAATCTAAAATGTTGATGGTCTAGCGAAAGCCTTTTATATACGCACTAGTATATCATAATATAGTAAATAGTATTATAGCACATAGTGTTGTCAGCATAGTAAGAAGAGACACGCATGGTGCTATGAATAGTGGGTAGCAAGTACAACTCCCACACATGAAAGCATAGTTGCACACGTAATACAATGCACTGTCTCCACCAGGTATATATTAATAAATAGTGGAGTAATCGTATGCCATGCAACGCTGCATTTGTTTATCATACTAAGAAAATGCAAAGTGCACAGAACGTAAAATGTATTCTCGTAATCTTCAAATAATAACACATACACGTGGGTGAACGTTTTACCAGCGACTGCAACTGGTGCATGATACCACTGCCTTATATGTGTCACGAGCTCTAACGGAAACTGCCGAATCACCACGCTGTCTTTCCACCTTCGTCGACACTCGGCTGGCCTCACGAATGTTCACGGAAATGCACGAGCCTCGTCACGAGTACCCGTCGGCTTCGTATCCTCCGCACTTGCAATCTATATGCCGCGTTCATCGGATCACAAGAAAGTGCTTGATGTTCCGCGATTCAACTGACAAGAAATGTGACTTATTTTCATTATATCGCCGTGAACACCGTGATTAACGATCCAGGTGACATGATGTTCGTACAGACTGACATTACTGCGGAGGATCTAGCCGATACATCCTGTACGTATCTAAGAACGATTGACACTTCACGACACGTAATGACAATTCTGCGTGCTAATATTGTGTCGTGTTGTTAAAGCCATTTAAATTTGTAAATATTTTACGATGCTGCCAACAATGTCAAATTGTAGGTCTTGTGACGCTTTTAATTGTTTTTTAATTTTTTTTAAAGCTAGATGTTATTTTGTATACCTATAAATGATCGATTTAAAGTAATAATAATAACGTGTATAATAATAAGTTTTTAAATTCGCTGATTTAACATGTCTGTTGACACAGCTTAGCCTGCAATATATGTCCTAATCAGTTTCACTTTGTAAGATACATTGCGTGTGCACTTGCTAGAGCAATTTCATTCACTGATCGTTACGTATTCCAAGGCTGGCTAATTATATACTTATGTGCTGCCAATTTGAACTAAACTCTGGATATTGCATAAGAAACGTATTTAAAAAAAGCGCCGCAAAATCTAAATCGACTATTTTCTTCGCTGTTGCTGAAACTTGCCGGACTAATCAGAAATAAGAGAAATATATTATCCTTGATATTAAAACATTTATATATTGGAATATTAGAATGCAACAAAAGATTTTTAGAAACGTCAGATAAAGTTGTTAAATAGTCATAGATAACGCATAAAGTAATATAGTAGGTTCTTATGAATTCCAAGTCTCTTAATTTATATTATTCTGGTACCTATCGTTGAAAAGTAAAGGTAAAAACGTAAGTCGTTTAATCTTTAGACTATGACTGTAATACATGCGCGGTGCGTATCATGAATTTCCAAGAGATGGAATGGAAGAAGAAAGAAAAAACTTAAGAGACCATATAAGTTCCATAACACTGATATTCCCATAGGAAATAACCAAAGCCACAGAGTCGTTGTCCCTTTTAAAGCACAGAACCGGTATCCCGTGGTGTCCCTGTACGAGCTCGTTTTCCTCGCATTTTTAATCCTTATAAAGGGTCTAATAACTTGGCAGAGTCACGTGGTACTTACAAAGACACAATACGAATAATCCGAGTGAAGCAGTCATTCCGGTTTTTTTTGCAGGAGAGACGCAGATCGTATCACATTTGACTTTTTCACTTCTTTTTAGGTTTGTCACTTTTCTCAAATCTTCAACTTTGCTTGTGTTTTCGCTTACGGCAAAAAAGACGTAATATTATTTGGATCCTCACAGATCTTAGTAACGGGACATGTGAATTGGGCCGGAAACTCGACGAGATTAATTAACCAAGGATAGGGCTCGTGAAAGCATAAAAGCAATAGACTCGTCGTTAAGTGATTTTAATTGTCGTCGCTTAAGTCTTTCAGGAAATCGACGTCGTTGTTTAATTAGAACGAGGCAAGAATTTTGCCATTATTTTAAATAGTGTTCTGTTCCTTTGGTCCGATAATACCCGTACGGAGGTTGCATTATATTGACTGTATGCGCACTGTGAACGCGACATTTAAATTGTTCGAATCAACATTTCTCACGGTCGGTAACACCGTTTTCTGTATTTAGAACGGAAGTCCTGAGCGTGGTCTGTTTTTATTTCTCTGTTATAAGGAGACCGGAAGTTAATCGTGCATTTGACACACTCGTGTTTTTATAAATTGACAAATATTTGCCTATGTTTTTATAAATTAAACGAAAAATCATAAGTTTTCTTTGTTTTGCTACTGAATTTCACGAAAAGGATGTGTCGCGTGTATTTTTTCTTTCTATTCCGTCTCGGTTTTTCTTCTCTTTTTGTTATATTCTACTTGAACAGATATAAATGGCTAATTAAAACGATTATAAAATTCTAAAAAATAATTATTGATATTCTAATTAACCTCTAAAAGTAAATCGAGAACAGAAACGACCTTAGTACATTTTTTCTAGTAATTCAATTACCATTATGGATTCCAAATTACCGAGAAACAAAGTGACGTTAGTTATTCCTATAGCGTGCAGTTAATTACTCGTTTAACGATTAAGGATAATTATCGTCAATCAGTTCCACTAGAGCGCGTACTTTCAAACGTAAAGGAAAATGGTGTCTAAAAAAAAGCCAGCAATTTAAAGAAAAAGATTAAATTATACTTGGAAAACATTTTCTCTAACCACTTTCACTCCTCCCTTTTAACATTCTTTCTTTATAAACACATAGAAGGAAAACTGGTACACCGTATATTTATAGCTACTCCATCTTTTCTTTTTTTTTTTATTTATGCCAATATATCAATGCACTTCTTATCGCGATAAGTTCTTTTTTTTTTTAATATCTTCTTTTATCCAATGCATATTTAGTTGCTTGAGAGAAAAGAAATACGAAAGAAAGTGCCGTATGAGAACGAGGCCACGGGAAGCCTTACGGATATATATCTGGCTTTCATGTATGACCGAACTCTCCTGTTAAGCCATTTGGCCGGACTTGGGTCATACATTATCTACTTGAAGTATCACACATCCTGCATATGAGATTCACAAGACATTTGTCTGACCTGAAAGAATAGTGTCATTGTATAAAGAAAAAAAAAAGAACAAAAACGCAGTAGAATGTATTAAGCAGATAATTTATTACAAATTTCAATATATATTATTAGATGTGGAATAATGATTGTAGATAAGGAAAATAATTATCGGTATTTCGATACGGAATGTTTTTAGGTAAGATTATTGCAATTACTTAAAGCGTTGCGGAGTCTTGTAAACTTATTTCTGTTGCAGTTATACAGGGATAATTTACGTACCGTTAGAATTTTATTGCCATAGTTAACTCGGACTGGGACAGGATTCGATTTAATAATCGTTGCATGGATGCTAGACGATTTTCTATTCTATTTTTTACTTTTTCTTATGGCTTTTATTTTACTCTATTACTGCTACCAATCACTAGTGGATAAGAACTGTATCATTAAGAACAGCGAAGAAGGTTTAGCGAATCCGTAAAGTATTTTACAACTGTACATTTTGAATGGCAATTTTTTTTTCTATGTATTTATTATCATCCCATTCGTTGAATTTACCACCTCCTTATTAGAATTTCACATTCCCCACCTTTCCCACGCAAGCCACCAGAAAACCTTCGAACTAATTTTAAAAGAAGATATGGGCGAAATCGTTGTGTCTAATTTTAATACGCGCCCACATGTGTGAATTCATGCGTGCTTTTGCCACTTTAGATCTTTTTTCTCATTTCTTTAGAAACTGGCGAAATCGCCTGTAGGTTTAGGGTTATCTCGCATTGATCTTTATAGTTTCTTCATTTTTTCCTTTTTAAGTTATTTACCATTTTTGACGTTATGATTCGCGCGATGGATTCATCCATCTTGTCAACGCCAACCGCGAGAGGAATAGGAAATCGTTGGCTTGATGCGACAGACAGAAGGTGCGTTTACACGTGTCGAAAAAAATCGCACGAGTGCAATTCGCTGAGTGTCAAATGTGAGTCCCCATGTGTGTTCGTTTGTCAGTATCAGCTACGTATACATATATAATACAGGAGTCTTCATCAGGATGTGACAATTTCCAGTGACTTCCTATTTCAATTGACAATTGTAAAATTTCCTGCTTGCCTAACGTCATTGCCGCTTTTACGTTATTTCTCTATAATTTCTTATTGAAATAAATTCATCTCCTTTCTAAGCGCGTTAATAGAGGAATAATCAGTCGGTCTACACAATTAGTCTGATATAATGGGTTTCAAATTATTTAAGTAGCAAAGTCTATTTAGGCTCGTTCTCATGTGCATCGGGCATGTCGAAGAACACTATAGGAATTCAACGGAGCGTTAAACAATCAATTAGCATTCCAATTTGGTATTCATGTGTGCACGTATCTACATATGATTGTGAACCAACGCTATCTTCCTACGTCGTCTGACGTAATATTTTCCTTCATATTTTATCAATACGCCTATGACTTTTTTCTTCATTCCGCCTGGGAAAGTTTTACGTGCCACGGTATTTTTATTTTACAAATGGGCGCGTTTTCATGATCGCTCCTGATGGTTATTTTATATGCGGAGTGGGAGAGCTGCATTAACTTTCGACGACCGTGATTCTCGACTGGCTCGTTTGCCAGCGACAGTAAGTCGCCGACTGTAGAGTGACAGTGAGCGAAGACTGTCTTGCAGAGACAGACAGAAACAGCTGAGATAAAGCAATTGTGAATCTTCATATTTGATATATTTTTATTTACCATGTATCATGTAGGAAGCAGGTTTTTACTTTATTTAAATTTAACGTGAATCATCATCGAGCAAAATAAAGACGCTATTATAGAAACAGAATACAGGTACGAAATAGAATAATGGAATAAAAAAATTGCTTGACAATGGAAAATTTCATAACGTACATAACAAACAGTTTCACGTAAATTGTATTGTCGTTCAATTATGCATTAGAATAAATATTAAAAAATCAAATATTTTTGGCGCTGAATAATTTGAGATTTACGAGTTCCCGTATATTTGTCTAGTCGAAACTGTTTTTTTTCGAATTTTGCAAAAGGTCGTTAACGAGACTGACTTGACTGACGAGGCTATTTGTGGGTGTAGCCAGAGTGACGTAATACACGATACGTTAAAGTAATGAAGTATTTGTTTTTCGTAATTAATCGTCAGCTTGATTAACTTTTTTTTTGTAGTCTATCGAGTGGGTATAAGGTGCAAATTTTGAAAAATCTATAATCCTACAAGGATCGTATATAAAAATTTGTAGTAATATTTTTCTTCTTCTTTGGCTGATTTCAGGCTTGATAGAGCGTTGGGAATTTCTGTCGAATCGAGCGGAGGAGACACGAAGAGCGAGTGTCCTGCAACGGGATATGGCCGGTATGCGTCTTGAATTTCGTCAAATTCAAGAGAGGCTTCTTTCTTATGAGATCGTTCTCGATCAGCAACATGTCCTGGATGAGCGTATCAATCAAGTCACGGTGAGTCAAAAATGAGATATTTTTATGTATCTCTTTTTCTTTCTATCACTTTTGTCGTAGTCCTTTTTTGGAATTCTTTAGGAGAGAAGGTGATCGTCTCTTATCGGGATAGATCAATTATGTTGTGAAACCTAACAGAAGGCGGTCATGCTGCATGACCTTAAGACCTTCTTACACGTGTCGTTGATCAATCAGTTGCCTTTTATAGTCACATTCAATCGTTTATGTGTTTGGATATGGGTTTTACTATTTAGGAGGGAGAACGTTGCCACTTGACAGCATGTTAATTCCTGACTTCGAGTTTAGTGTTGTTAGCTTAATTATTGTGCTATTAGCACGCCTTACGTAGTGCAGTTTAAAATTATGAAGTCCTTTAAAGTGGCATGCAGTAGATATATGCTTGATTGACCTTTGCATTTATGGAAAATTTTTATTCGCAGACTATCGAGAAGTGGTAGATTTTGATGTTTTCATAGAATTATTATGCATGTTTATTATTTAATGTATGTATATATATCACTTTCGATTGAAAAAATTTGCTTGCGACGGGTGTAAGGTTACTGACGACAGCTACATTTTTCAATCGAAAATTAGTGGAAATATGTTAACTGTGCATTGAAAAACTATGTAAAAGACATTTTAGAAGAACTGTGCATCATAAATTGTACGCTATCTATTTTTACTACCTGAAGACTTGTGTATCACGAATTGTGCTCCATTCAATTCTGGACTATCACGTATTAACTGTGCACAGAAAATCTTAACACAAAACAGTCTGCACGACATTTTATAAAATTGTATACAGATCATTCCCCAATATATGCAAACTCAATACAGCATTTGACTTCTGAACTATCCTAACCTTATCTACCCATTTGCATACCCATTATGGCTATTGCGTCGGATATGCTCGCTGGTCGACGATATTTTTATGACTAAGCCACCGTGAGGATCAGTTATGTTATTGAAAAATATTTTATTGCATTCATTCAGGCAGTATTCACCACCTTACGTGACTTAATACTAATTTCACATAAAACTACAGCGTTCATTTTTGCAATAACTGTGGATAAATTACATAACTCTTAATAGTATTTAAGAAATCATTGTTGAAGCATTATAAAGATAAAAAAATTTCTTTTTTAGTGTTAGCTTCTCGATGGTCCACGTGTCCGTTGTTGTGTACATAGTTATTAATCGGTCGAACGTAGTTAATGAACCGTTGTGCAAAATGGGGGAACTTTGTCGGTTAATAAGTACAGAATGAAACGTTGGTTGTTACGAAAATATTCTGCTAGAACCAATTAATCATCAGATCCCATTTGTCTTGTATCGACCGATGCTTTACAATCGGGAAGCTCTCATAATCTTTAAGCCGTAAAAATAAGTTGGGCACAGTTCTTTGCATAAGATATCTTTTGCACAATTCTTTAAATAACGTATTTATTGATGTAAAGTTGGGTTTCATTCATTAAAAATGAACACTCCATACATAGCGCCTGATTTACGACGGATTGAAATTTTTTCCCAATCGTTTATAGATTGTTTGTAAGTGCTTTATAGGTCATTAACATTATGAAATAGTCGATCTTTTAATTGTAAATAATGAATAAAGTCTTGTTTGGGGAATTCCCCAAATAGTGATTCAAGATTACCTAGCGCGCATGCGTAGGAAGGAAAAGGCGGCAACATTCAAATAATATTTTTTAATGCTGGGCATCCAAAGCTGTGTGATCGCTTGTTAACGACTACACTAGTTTGAGTTCTTCGAGATTGGTTTTTTTTCTTTTTAGAAAAAACATTTTAGTATGTTTTTGTGAATATTGCCTAATCGACAATTTGTAGATAATTGCCACTTGACAGGTTTCTATATGTATCATAAAAATGTCTAATTTCTCTCAATATAAAATGTGCAAGCATAGCAATATCCTTGAAGTCATTATTTAGGATTTCGTTTTTTAAGTTTTATTACGCGACTAAATTACTGAGCGAGTGTCTTTTAAAAATTAACTAACAATTGATATAAATTGTTCGACTTTAAAATTATTATTTCAATGTTGCCAACCATTACTCCATATACATGCACGCCAGAATGAATCAATATTATGAGAATTTCCCAGATAAAGTTATTTTTCATTATTTACAATCAAAGGATCGACTATTTCATATTGTCGAGGACTTATAAATGATTGGAATTAAAATTATATAAATGCGTCGTTGATGTGGGACTAACTATGAGAAACATCTGAAATGCTATGATATATATTTATCGACAGTTGATACACATAAGGTGAACGACGGTCGGTAACTGTAGGACATTGCAGGTAAAACTAAGATCTAGACTTCTTTACCAGGTATCACTGGTAACTCTACAGTAACTTTATATGTATCTACGTTATCGATAATTCATTGTTCTTCTTATCAGCAGATCTTTGCTACATTCGGACAGATTACGCCACTTTTCCGATAGAATAACCGCACATACACTTGTTAACAATAACTTTGATAGAGTGCGAGGTCAGTTACACAATTGAGGACTCTTACATTGCATTTTATAAGGAAGCGGTAATTAATATTTCAATCGATATCGCGACTTATTTTTTTCAGGTGTTGATTGCGACTTATTCATGAAGTAATTTTTTGTATTAATATTGTTCTGTGTATAAATCTGACTATAATCGTTAACCCAATTGAAATATTTCATTACCGATAATTAACAAGCCAAAAAAAACCACAAATTCACTTTATACAAATTAATGGAAAAGTTTCATCTAACGTGCTTGAGGAAAATCGTTGAATTACATGGAATCGAGAATCAACCATATTTCTTTTGAAATTCGCCCATAAGAGAATAACAATGACACGAGTCCCTCGCAATCCACCTAAGAATTCGTCGAATTTATATTTTCCCAGATATTGAAATCAGCTTCGTGACGCATGCATTTTAGTATAAAGAACAGAAAAAGAAGAAAGGTAATGGAGAAAGCGTATCAAAAGAAAGCGGAGAGTATACGAAGAGGACAAAACGAGTCTAGGCCAAGTTGAAACAGAAAGAACACAAGAGACAGAAATATAACAAAACCAGAGGAACGAAGAAAGAGAGAGACAGGGAATGAGTGAACGTATGAAAGAGAGTAAAGCACAGAGAAGAGAAGAGACGGTAGAAAGGTGGAAGCACAGAGAGAGAGAGAGAGAGAGAGAGGGGGGGGGCATAAAAGCGTAGTCGTGTCGCACGTACGCTCGTCTGACGGCGACGTGCCCGGAATCGCAACTGGCGAACACGCCTGCCAACCTATCCACCCCCATGAGGCCCACCCCCATCGGCGAACCCCCTCCCCCTTCTTCCCAGCTTCTCATCCCCGTACCAGGAGTACCAGCATCCTGCCTGTGCCAGGAGTCAGAAGGTAGCAGCCACCCCACCAGCACCAACCACCTCGAGGCATCCCTTCTCCTCCAACCCTCATTGCGAAGACCAAACACATGCGCTCTATCTATCATCAAGATGTATTAGCGTCCAACATTTGCTCGCTGAACTCGGTCCCTGTTCTGCATTATGCACGAGGAACCGGAAGACTTTGACTACTGCCACTTCCGATTTCCCTGCAGCTTCCTCTCTCGAAACTTAACCTTTTATTTTCTTTCCTTTGCCTTTTACAAAAACGGTTGGTGCCACTTCTCGACTTTACGATAACATATACTACATTGCGCAGTGCAATATCCCGTCGATTCCTCTTGTCTTTACACAACGATTGACAATGTATTTAAACAAAATTTTCTTTCATGAATATGCATTTCGCTATGTGAATCTAAAACCTTCTCCCACCATTTAACCTCATTCTTTGATTGGCTCTTGCTAACCGGTTCACGAGTAGACGCGACGGCGATTTCGAATGCGCGACGGATTGCGGAAGGCGCGACGGAATGAATGAATGCAGTGTGGCGCGCGGATCAGAATTGAGTGTTGCACATGTATTATGCATTTCTAAACAGGCTCGATCGGCGCATGCACATGCAGTTGCACATGCGATAGGAGAGACGGTTATGCACTGAGCGGTGAGAGGGACATGGATTTGTCATGTATCGCAGCTTCCCCTATATGCGCAGCAGTATCTCTAGGTGAAGGTGCATCTGCACGTATGAGCATTTGCAGATGTACGTGCATATACATGTATAAAGTGGTGCTATCTAAGTAGCGAAGGGCGCAACACGAAGGCAACACGAAGGCAACACGAAGGCAACACGAAGGTAACCTCGTGCGCCGCGTGGCGGTTATGTTATGCCGCCGATGCACGTCGACCATACTAATAATCCAGCGGATTTATTATTCCGCGCATCGGCCGCTTTTTATAGGCGCGCTGCTAACACCCTGATGCTGGTACGAAATACCTTCAGAAAGCGGAAGCTGGCAGGCTGTTTTTTACGTTGCCGCGTCTTTGCCGATCTATGCGTCACTTCCTTTCCGCTTCCTTAAAGGCTGTCGGATATGCAGGATCTCGCGTGAGCTTCAGGCTCGATCGGTTAAATCAGCTGAGGTTTTACGTAATTTTTTTTCGGTTCGGTAGAGACATTATGGATGGGTGGGTTCGTATAGGCCATACTAAAGAGGAACCGGTTATGTAATTTATAAATGCACCATTTTACAAGTTTTATGCCGCACCGTTTATTTGTAACGTCGATTTTTTTTGGAATGTACTCTAGTACATTTATTACTATTTTTTATTGCCGCTAAAATTTCACTCGATTTCAGTGTGACCTCCTGTTAACCTTATCCATTTAACGAATCTCTCAATGCGTCGTAATGAATCGAAGTAGAGCGTTAAAATCTGTTAACGAGACCGTCGGCGCACTCGAGTAAAATAAATGAACGTCCCGCGCACGCGACTAAAAAGTCACCCGTATCCACTCTAGACCTTATTCGCATCATACGTCCGAGACTCAAGATGGTGGCGAATGGCGAGAAAGAAGGACTGAGCCTTTATTCGGCAATCGGTAATCGTTCCCTGGCATTAAGCCGTTTTTGCAATACGCGAACCTTCTTCAGGACGTCCCAATGAGTATAGCTACTGATGTACATCGCAAGACTAAAAGAACGTATATTTACTTGACCATTATACATGTATATATATACACACATATAGGTATCTAGCAGCACACCGTGACATATAAGTAACTGAACGAAGAACACGAATAAGTCGAAGATGACGAGGAGGAATAAAAGAAGAATAAAATAAAGGCAAAGAATGAAAACTATAGGTAGACACGAGGAGTCCCTTCATTGGCTGCTAAGGATAGCAATTAAAATAGTGGAAGCGGGTCTTTGTTCCAGTTAGTATCTCGGTATTACCTGATAGGCGTAAAAAAAAGCTAATTCTCCGTTTTACCGGGGTACGTGACGGTTTCTCGATGGAGGGGTATGGAAGTGAAGAAAGGAGAAAATGATAGGAGATACATTGGGGTAGACGGAGTGAGAGGTAGAATGAGAGAATGAGCGGGAGGGAGGCAGAGGGAGAGGGGAGGAGAGAGACGCATTAGAAAGAGCACCTCATAGGCATGCAAGTCCCGGAGGCAGAGCGGCCGCTCTCTGTATACCGAATTCGAATCAATTGATTGGCTGTTGATTGGAAATTGAATTAGATCGGAATGCGCGTGTCTCTCTGAAGGGGCGGCCCCGTTGCTTCTGCTGCCTTTCCAATGCGCCTGGAATATCAATGCCAACCACTTTTCCATTGGGCGACACAGAGAGCCATACTGTACCGTGTGGCTCTGAATTTCCGTACCATAGTCTTGCTCTTTTGGATTTCTGTTTTTTGAGGGTATTTTTCATTTTTATTTTTTTTAATACATTCTTGTAACTTATATTTCATCGCACTGAACCAAGATGTAAATAGAGAGATTTATTGAGATAAAAATTATTACGTTTTCTGTTGCTATTTTCTTGGATGGACCGTGAACCACTTTCTCTCTCTTTTCTTTGCCTGCGAATTTCTTTTCACCTGATTACGACCTGGTCCCTCTGTTGATGTATCTTCTCATCGCAGGGGGTAAAGGCACTTCGGCTTCCTAGGGGATGATGGAGACACGCAGGGGTTGCAGTATGACCGCAAGGGTGAACTTTACGAGCAGTCGAGCTACCGGTGGTCAGGCGATGCTGCTACGCTAGAGAGCGAGAGGGGGGGGGGGTAAAAAGAATGAGAAAAAGAGAGTGAAACAAGTATAGCAAAATACGGTTTCGCAAAGGAGAGATGGATATGTGTGACGAGGCAAGGGATGGTAACCCTAGACTTTGGGCTGGTGGGTGGTAAGGAGGGGGTTACTTCTTCTCGTTGCCATCGTAAACCCAGAGGTTATTTATGCGGCCCTCGTCGGCCGCCTCAAGTAGGACGACGGGGACGTGACAACGTGACGTGGCTACTCCATCGGTTTAGGGCGCAACCTACCTATACATCCCTTATAGCTTATTTATGCTTTCCTATCCTCGGATTCTTTTGTCTATTTGTCCGCGTGTAGTGCAACTGTTCCTCAACCTGCCTGTGAATGAAAATGTAAATTTTCCTGCCGGTTAATCTTATTAGAGAGATATCAGCGGACGGAAAATTGTGTATTTTGTGGTATTTATTTCAAGCGTATCTAATGTCGACACGCGAACTGTATACGTTCCTGTGGAATTGCTAATGTATTCTTAATAATTGTTGTTACAGAATGAACTTGCTCGTGTAAGCGAAGGCAAGAACGCACTATTGGCCCTTAACGTGTCAACGCATCGTCTGATTACCGATGCTGGAACTTCGGCGTTACCAGAATTCCAAGTTCTCAAGGACGAGGTGGCTGATCTTTATCGTCTCTGGGACGAGACATCGCAGAAGTGAGTGTCACGCGTAAAGTGGGATGAATATCTTATCCTGTTTAGGGGAATTTCGAACCCTGCCCTAAGGCTGGTATCATCCAGTGCTATGGTTGGTACCAGTGACTAGTGATCCTAGTGGTTCCTATGGTGATGCTTATGGGGGTCGTTGACTGACCATAGGCTAGTCCTGGGTGACGCTACGTAAATATTGTGAGAGGTAATGAAGCCTCCAGAGCAAACATAGGGGTAATCCGGCATAGCGCACTATAGAGACACGTGGTATAGTTTGGTATAGTATAGTTGTATCGTGCAGTGCAAATTGTATGGGGGTGCAGAAAACGTAGGCGGGATCATCTTCTGCGAGCCCGTGTCCAGGGGATTAGTAAACTGACCAGGAACGACCTGATCGCGACAAGACCTGACTTAATTGGCGACGGCTTTACTCAGTTGGAATTTGCCGCGTCGCGACGCCCACCCTCCGGGGCTTTACTTCGACTTTACATGATAGAATCGTTTTGGCCCTTCTGCCACCAGAAATTTTCATGGGTATAGATATACTTACTGAAGAGAGTAAAGGGTAGCCGGAGTTGCCTGTGCCGGGAATTCGGAATAGGCCGGAACTTGACCTCTCACCCCTAGTGGGTCACTGGTCAACCCCTTTGGCCAGGGATTGTATCCCTATCAGAGAACGGGATTAAACGCTTAGCTGAAAATTAAAACAGGGCTTAAGTACGTAGCAGTTACAGGAAAATTTTGGACAATGAAAAATAAATAATATATATCTATGAATCCATATCTACGAGTGTTCCGAGGTCTCTAATCCGGAATGCAGTGTACGTCTATCTTTATGAGAGAAAGAAACCATGTTCCCTAAGGCTCTTTTTGTATTGGCTCTCTGGAAAAGATTTTTATTTGATAAAATGATGCTCCTCTCACACTGTCTGACGCTATTCTGATAGTACTTACTTACCGTGAACTGGTACCTATCCACTACAGACTGTAAATAGCGTCGGGGATAAGGCAATACCATTGGTCCTCGAATTGAGGGCTGGTGAGCATGTTTACTCAACGGTCCTGCTTTCCTTTCCTATCCTCCTTCCGACGTGACGGACGCTTACATGACAGTTCCCGCTTAATTTGACCATGCCCTACGGCTCTGTCGATATTAAGACGAATACTGTCTGATTTGGAGCCCTCCGTTTCCACTTCCACTTTGATTTTCATCCTGTCCACACATTTTATGCTACGCGTTTGTCAATAACGTAGTCATTGGTCACCTTCACAAATATCAATTATGTTTGTGAATAATTTTTTTTACTTTGATTGGTTTGTAAGACAAACCAAAGTGCAGTAAAAAAAGGATAAGTTTAATAAGCTATTTTTTCATTTTTCTTGTTTTAGGGCTAATCAACAATTGAGTGCACTGCAAGCGGTACAGCAATTTGCTGCTAGACTTAACGAACTTCAGAGCGCCCTTAGGAGGGATAAAGATACCCTGGCTGTGCTCGACGCTGCACTTCAGGCTGGTGCGACGTCCGAAGTTGCGTCATCGATGCGAGACGTTGCCCGACTTCTTTCTGAGAAGCAAGATATCTGTTGTCAAGTAAGAGTTGGATTTCGTTTTTATTTTATCGCTTGAAAAATTTCTGATGATAAGCGGGTTATAGGATTTATCAGGATTTGGTAATCTTGTTTATATTAATGTCAATTTTATTGGACATTTCAATGATTTCTGGGAATTGTTGAGTTGCTTAGTGGCTCGTATCTAGATTGAATGATATTTAAATATAATGGCATTGATTTTTGTCAGATTTCTCTTAAGTAACATCAAAATGAACACATAAATTGTCAAGGTATTAATGAAAATTCAGCGAGGAATGATCTGATGAATTAATCATGCTCTACAATATCTATTAAAATCAAATAGGAATATTGATCAGGTATCAGTCAAACATAAAACTTATTAAAACGTAAAACCTGGAAACTAATGAGTATTTCAAGAATCTCTTATAGAAAGACAAAACTGTACGTCTTATGATCGGCGTTTTCTGTGTGTAACTTTGCATATACGCGATAAACTCGAAAACGGATGAATTGAATAAAACTTTGAGAGGGCTTTAAGCAAGAAAAAGAAAAAATGAGAATGCAGGGTGCTCAAGAAATAGAGTGATACGATTATAGAGCTATATTAATATAAATCTAGCAGCACTGCGGACGCTGGAAGAAACCGCACAAAGCTAGTAATACGAAAATATCAAGAATTCAAATCTATCGATTTAAAATAGCAAAAAGATCGAAGAACGGAAAGATCACGATGCGTACCAATATCTCGGAAGTAACTGAAGCGAGCCGCGTCGGTCGATCGTGCCATTCGCATATCTAACTAATTTCAAGTGGACCTTCCATTACGTACGTAATGACTCGTAACGAATCGCAAGCGATTTCGAACGATCGTGCAGATCTCTATGAGAGAAAAGGTACAGGAACAAGATATAGGTAGATTATATAAGTATATTTCGATGATAGCCAGAGTCCTCTGATCTGAGCAGTGTAATGTACAGTGTGCGTATCTTACAAGAAGCTATAGTATATTAATGCATAGTATAATTCGGTTCGGGGAAAAATACAAGTAACGGTGTGGATGCAAGTAAGAGGTTGAAGGTAGAAATGAGAAAGGCAAGAGGTGATGGGCATAAGATGAAGATGAAGCATAGAGGTCGGAATCGAGATGAGTCGGTGAGGTCGGTAGGATGATGGTGCAGCGTGGGTCACGGGCGGCACCATAAGACCACCATAAGGGCACTAAGTGCGCGGCGGCGTGTTTTGCATCCTGACCCTGAGAGACTGTACGATGATGGCTATTCCGACTGCGTATAAGGCTCACCTCCTATATCTTCTGAACCTCCTGTATCTCCTCCACCTTCCTCGTATCTTCTTTCGATTCTCTTACCTTGTTCAGCTTCCAATCTCTTTCTTTATTTTCTTTCTTTTGTCTTTCTCTTATACGTCTTCTTCGTATTCGACTATGGTCACGGTGTAGCAGAACACTCCACCTCCTGCACCTGCCCATCCTAACCCCTTATAATATTCCAGGACGCAATCGGACCCCGCTTTACTCGCGCTCCTGAAACGGGGCCCCACTATGCTCCCACGTCTCACAGATCTCGCCGACGCAACAGGCCCCCCCCCCCCCCCAATCCTTATAGGTTCCCACAGTCCCGACATGCTCCTTTCGTGCAATAGAAATTGAAACTTTGAGTAGGCACTGTCGATTAGGGCCTGCAGGCTAAAATGTTAATGATAAGCATTGGTTTCGAACAATTTTTGATTTTATACAAAATTTACCAATAAATTAATAATCAGACTTGAATACTTGATTATTAAACGAATCCAGGCTTGAGAAATTTCATGGCTTCTTATAGAAAAAGATTGAATAGAGGATAGACAAAATAGTTCATAAGGATATGATCACTTGTTCAGTTAGATTTATGATCGCAATCTAACGAGCCCGAATCATATGTATCACGCAATTCTAGTACCTGAGAATAAACATAGTTCATGCGTGTATTGCATTATTACGGTAACGACTGGCTATCCTAAGGACAGCATCCACATCTCTTATATAGTATACGTCTAATAGAGCAGTTAACTAGTAATTGTATGGGAGGCTGTATCTGTTCCGTCACTGATTTCATCTGAGATTCAATTAAGAACCGTTCCGAACAATGCCTTGCTCGGGTCAGGGTCATAGATCACCGTGACGCTACTGGCTAACCAACGAGTTGCCATGAGAATCATGAGAACCAGACAGACTGCACCACTTCCAATCGGATGTATCAGGTGTCTATGCACATTAAATATGATTTTCACCTGTAGCCATTAACCCAGGTTGATCTCTAGTTAAAAAAGAGAAAAAAAGAACTAGATAAAAATGCTCTATCCTCAATAACTTCTTATATCCACTTTATGCTGCTATCACGAATTTTCGCCTTATCCCCACTGGCACCTCGTGTCACCTCTTGAAAAGGGCCCCACCCTTTGACCGATGACACTTGTCGATCCCGTGGCTCGCCTAAACGCCGTCACATCCCTCCATTTCCTCCACATCCGTCTCGCATTTGCATATAAAGTAAACTCCCTTCTCGACTTGCTCCATCGGGCACACTTGGCTTTCTCCCGCTTTCCTTCGGACGATAGAAGAAGAAAGTACTAGTGCAGTAATGTCTGACACTGGTGTGGTGGTAGGGCCGACAGTGGTGTCGCTGGTAGTAGTAAAATTGGTAGCACTGGGTTACTCGCAGGCTCGACTCCCGATTGCCCTGCGCTCATTTCGCCTGTCAGGAAGACGTACGGCTTTGCCTAGAATCCCTCTCCCCCAAAGTTGGCAGTACCTACACTATCCGACGACTGTAGGCTTTTTTTTTCTTTGGATTTTCACCCTGGTTTCTTACTCCCGGATTTTCCGGCTTCTTTGCCAATGAGAATCCCTCTTGAGTCAGTCAAGACTTCTCGCGCTGCTTCCTGAAATCGAGACGACACACTCGCACTCTTCTACTGGATTTACAATACCCCGGGGAATAATCGTGGTTGAGATATACCTCGGTACGGGCCTGATCCCCGATTCCTCCATGGAAACATCCTGGAAATCCTCTGTATAGTCATGTCGAAATCAAACTTCCCGCCGAGCAGATTGCGTGGGATTGGCTCATTTTTCTTCTTTAGTGCTCTGAAAAAATAGTATGCAGTCACGGCGCATTGCTTCCTGATTTTTTCCCGTGCTCTGTACGCAGGGGTGACTTCCTGGGAACTTTGCCTTTTCGAAAATGAAACAAAAAAATGGCAGCTGATTCTCTAGCCTAGGATTTGCTGGTTATAAAAGAGATGGAAAAAATCCATACATTTTGATAGCTACTAAATAAAATGTCGACCAAATGGGAGAGGAAGGTCCGGGCATCGCATCGGAGTCCCGGAATCGTTTGGCCTTCGTAAAAATAGCGCGAGGGTGTCGGGCATCCTGGAGCATCTCTAGGGAGTCGGATCGTTAATCGCCCGGACGATTCCCTTTCGGCTCACGTAGCAGGATGGCCCGTGGAATCAGCGTAAAAATACAAATTTAATATCACCCGAGGATCAGCGGGCCGAGCGTGGTGCCCGGACCTACTGGAGAAATTCCTGACGCCTTCCACTTCTGCAAATGGATATCCGAACGGCTTCGTAGTGCTGCGGCTAATCGCCGATATTACTGGTCTCACGGGTTTCTGCCTATTCTAGATTTCTTAAGACGGCTCTTATCCTCCAGAGACAGAGCTACATATGCCATACGCAGTTTCAATCGAACATAATATCTATTGTCGCAATAAAAAAAAAACTTAATACATTATTGCAATTTCTATTTCAAACTTAATTTACAAAATTTCTATCAATTTCGTATCTTTCACTATAGCCAGGCTCTTATGACTTACACTATAAAAGAGTTCTCTGAACGACTAAAAACTCGCATACAAAATAGTCACATAAAATACAATATACATACAGTACGATAAACTATATAAGGTCGTCGGTCACAAGAATGAAACGTATAATCATAACAATAAACGTACCTGATATTCCAGTTGCGTGGGCCAGTCTAACCAGTGCACGAGTACACGATAATCCCCAACAGTGTACTTTGTTTTTCCAGGAAATGTGATTAGTAGCAGTATAGGATACTAGAAACGTACCATGAAAGTGAAGTATGAAAAAAACCTAAGTTCAAAAAAAGGGCATAAAACAAAAACATACGCACAGGACTGTTTTCGTTCTGTCTGACCAGAACTGCTGGTATCCACTACACGTTACAGAAGAGTATAGCTGTCTGTGTATATAGGTTAGGCTGGGGGTTACTACTTGGTATGCGGATCGCGCTTTTCATTACCGGAGGCTCGTTCCACGCGTCTCCGCCGCTGCAAACAGCCTAAATCTACTCCCACCCCGTCTGCTTTCTCCTACGGTCTTCTCGTACACTCCAGGTTTCCTTGAACTACCCTCCTCCTCCTCCTCCCTCCCTCCCTCCGTCCTACACGCTCATTCTATCTCTCTTTCTCTCTTATTCACTCATAGAGAATATACCTTGCCTTCCCCCCCCCCTCTCTCTCTCTCTCTCTCTCTCTCTCTCTCTCCTCTTCGCCGCATCATCGTCTTACCATCCCCTCCCCCCTCAATCTCCTCTCTTGGACCGACATCCGCCACTGGATTATACAATATTCGATATCATACTCAGGAGAGAGCCTTCTCAGACTCCCTTAGATATTGGTACACTACGATCCAATCAACGCCTTCCCAATCTTGCCAAGAGGGATGATTTTGTATAGGGGTTGACAATTTTGTACCGCTCTTAGAACGTCAGACTTTCGAATTATAACGGGAGAACCCGATGTGTTATGTATTTATACTACAGTCTAATATATTTCTGTTACTGGCATGTTTTGACATTTGTATTTTGTTATGGCATTTGTTTTTTTTTTTTTTTTTTGCAGAACGGCAATACCGTGACCTCCGTTAAGGATAAGGAGAAGGAGAAGGATTCTGAGAACTGTCAGGACGGCAGTAGTAGTATGGTGATTGGTTCCTTAGCGCAGGAGGGGGGCGGCTCGCTGTCTGACAGTGGAATTTCTGACAGCGGCAGCGAGCAGGAATTGAGCGAGAGGGAGCGACGCCTCGCGACGCTGCGTCGGCTGGCTCGGACCTTGGAGACTCAGCTTGCACCAGGAAGTGCAGCCCTTGCGGAACTTGCCAAGAGGATCGAAGGTGCTGAGTGCGAATTGCGCGGTTTGCAGAAACAGTGTCGCGAATTGATTGTTCGCACAGCTGCTAGTGTCGAGGCTCGTGGAGTTAGCAGAGCGAGAAGTCAAGCTACCGCGATGGTCAGGTGAGTGATTAGAAATTTTGTAAATACAAATATTCTTCACTTTTATTCTTTTGGTATTTTATAAAATTAATTGTATTACGATTGTGTTTAATTTTCGTGTGGTATTACGGGGGTGGGATGAAGATGAAATTTTCTATTTTTTAATGGAAGATGTAATTTTCAAATTTCTATTCTTATGCAAACTTGATGTACTGTTCTGGAGTAATTTTATTCTGGAGAGGATCCTTCCGCATCGGGAAAAATTTCTTTTTCATTAAAAAATAGTTCCCTGCTTCTCTCGCTCCCATACTCTATGGGGGTGTTAACACAGTCCTTTCATTTGAATACGGAAACTCGCGAGCGAATTAACGAGTAGACCTCTGGGGTAGGTCGCAGCTGTGAAAATGAATAATGGCATCGCGTGAGAAACCCACACTTTTATTTTGTATCCCCCCCCCCTGCCGCTATCCATCATTTTTTTTTTAACACAAGACGCTTTTTCCGCTTTTCGTTCTAATAGTTAATATAAGTTTGAATAAAATTAAAAATCCATTCTGCAATGTTAGTTTTCACGAAAAAAGTTTCTTCAATCGTGGTCGAGATTATTCAAATTGCACTACCATATCATTACCCAAAAAAGGTTTCAAATTCCAGCAGCACAGTTTATTTATTAACCATAGAAGGGCGGTAAAAAAAGGAACAAAAAAAAGTCGAAAGTCAAAAGTAAAAAATTGGCACTTTGCTAAGCGTAAAGCGAGAAGCCCAACTCCAAAAGTAGTCAATGTGTATGCGAGACGTAAGGCCGAGCTGCTGGCCGTTTAGTCGACAACCAGAGAGGAACTTCTATGTCGAACCTTGCACATCTATGAAACCGTCTAGCACCCCTTGCGCGGCAACCCTCTAGACTCTCCTGCTTTTCCATCCGTCCTGCACCCTTTCCATCTCTACCCTCCAGCTTCTCCCTTCCTTCTTATTTTACCTTTCTCGGAGTCACTCGCACCCCGTAACCTTCCGCGAAAATCTTTTCCACTTGCAAAAGGGGGATGTGAGTGTGCATCACGTTGTAAAAACATGACAGTAACAGGAATATCATTCTTATTTGGAGGGTGATGTGCGCAAGTCCTTTACTTGTAGTTGCTAGTCGAATTAAGAAAGTAATAAATTTTTTTTTCTACACCCGTTCTCACTATACGGGTGCTGTGGCCACAGTGCGAGAGAGCAAAAAAAATATAATCATTGTCATCATCAACCCTCTGTCTCAGGAGCTTCATTTAACTTTGTTCTACGGCACTGACTTTTATAGTTACGTTTAATCATCGACCAGAGTTTTGCAACAGTGCCGGTAATAGGTTTAGTTCTCGCGGGTGCGAAACGTCTCCTATATTGCGTCGTAAAAAGGGTGTAAAAACTCGCCGGCGAAAGAAACACCAGCGGCAGTAACACCCCTTGCGTATTTCTAGTTTCTCCGCAACCCCTCCGGCTCGTTGCGGAACCCTTGGTATCCCGAGCCGGCCAAGACAGTAGTAGCCCCCTTTCTTTTTTCACCTCCTATCTTTATACGTCTATGCCTCTACCCTTGAAAAAGCATGTGGGGATTTTTCTTCTTTTTTCGCTTCTGGGATTTTACATACCTCATACAAATGTGTCGAAAAATTTATTACTCCATCTAAAACGTCCCCTCAGCAACACTCCCTTAATACTGTGGGTATAGTATTGTACTATCCCTCCCTAAGCCGTTGGAATATCGAGGTACCCATGAACACCTTGTATGATTACAGTAAACGCAAGAAGACTAAAAGTGCTGACATGGAGGTGGACACTCTTCTGGATTCATTGTCCAACAGCAGTGCCAGCACTACGACCGATGCCGGTGACCCTGATAACGAACCGGGAAGGCCCAGCGGTTGGATCTGGCGTGTCCTCAGGGCCGCGCTACCCTTTCAACTGGCGTTGGTAGCACTGTTCTGCGCAGCTTGTTTACTGGAACCACATTGCTGCGAGGCTGCCAACACACTTAATTTATCGTTCACGCCGCAGTTGCGTTACGTGCGGGGCCCACCGCCAGTTTAAAGGCCTTACTTTACCTTTTAAGTGGGTCCGCATCCACTGGTATCGGATAGTTCATGCTGCAAAAGTGCAACCGTTTAATACGGTCGGTGCATCTGGTTGGGATTATGGACGGTCCACTTGTAGTAGAGCATGACCAGAGAATAAGGGCGAATTTTCAAGAGACCATTTTTGAAGAAGGTACGTGACTGTGCTCAAAAAAGGATCATCTTTTTTTTTGTACTTCTTTGTATTTCTTTTCTTTTTGTTCGTTTTGAGTTGAATATCTGTTATTACTTAGAACTCGTTAAACTTCTTTATTGTACTCCGTGGAATAGAGTGCACTGTCAAACGATCTAATGCGATCGATTATTTATCCCTATCGGTAGCTAATATTCTTAAGCATTACCTTACAGTTTTTGGTTTTCAATTGGTTAGTTCTATTCTTTTTCTTTTTTTGTTCCTCTCCTTCCCCGTTTTTTTTGTCTAGGAACTTTTTCATTGTGGAAAAGTTCATTATATATATGTTTGAAAAAGTATATAGACATATATGCTATATTTGTTGCTGGGGAATACTTTGGGGACGATCTCATTTACAAAGTCGCTGTTTTGGGGACCTCGTCAAAGAATTTTCAGCGTAATGACTGGTTTGGGGACCATAATGCGGACTGTCTCATCAAATTTTTTTATATTTTATGAATATTGGGCATCCAGTATTTGTGATGCTGATGGGGTTAGAAATGTTTCGTTATGTTATAATATTAGGTCAGAACTTCGATGCTGTGATGTCCCAAGGTAGTAATTTTTTTTAAACATTAACTTGCTACCGTGAACGTCCCTTATTTTCTCGTGTTCCCAAAGTATCTCTTTGGCAAACTTATATATATATATATATATACACATATATCGTATACAAACCTTTATCACTGTAATCGAACACCAAGTATAAAGTGAATGCGTGATCGATATATCTTAATACGTCGATCAAAATAAGCGCAATATATATAGAGAGTATTTTTCCATAAATTTTTATAAGAAATGAAAAAAATTGAATAGCCAGAGAGGCATTTTCATATTTTAATCTTTCATTTATGTTTTATTTATTTACTACGAGTGCTGCATGCGATTAAGCCTACACGTAGTTATACATACCTTAGAAGGGGATGGCGAATCAATTATTATCTATTTTATTCAACAATTTTTTATTTATACCAAAATCTATTGATCCGAAATCGATTCATAAATATTCGTGCGTCGTAGTGCCACATCCCCTTCAATACGATACGTTATATAATATTTATATACCGTTCTGATCAATCGTATATTGCGTGTGTTATACCAGTTCGTATGCCACGATATGGGCGAGCGGTAGTAAAGAATGAATTACTGGTTTTTTAAATTTTTGATTGTTTTTCTAATTCTATTAATTCCTAAAGTTTCATTAATTTCCCTCAAGTTCGTTTTTCATTACCTTTCGTTACCTTTTTTTTTACTGGTAAATCTCTTGCGAGCTTTGTCCATATAGATATAATATAGAGCAAGAGGAGAACGGAGTTGTAGATAGATAATTGAATGCGAGGAGAAATCGAAGAGCTTAATTAACCCGATGACCTATACGAATGATCCAATCAGAGTCAATCTAGTAACATTCGTATAGATGTAGATATGTATAGCGTGTGCTACATATTTCTCTTCCGATATACATATACGATTGTCAAGCTTTTCTGTGATTATCGACTTTTATTAAAAGACGAAAACGCGTGCCTGTGGATTTCTTATTTTTCTCTCGTTTTTTCATATTGCTATTATTTTACCTTTTTGACCTACGTTGAAGATAATCAAATGAAGCAAAACAATACTTGTTCGTACTGTAAGATCAAACAAATTTTCGTTTTTTCTGCATCTAACATTTCGTTCTTCACTACACATGAAATCTTGTCAATCGGCTCTATTAATATTAATTCATTAACTTAAAATAAAAACAAAAATGTACTTGACATATTTATAAAGAAAGAAAGGGAAAAAATGCACGACGCTTACCATGTAAGTGGTGACGTGTATACTATGTGTTTCCATGTAAATAGTGCTATGACCCGTACTCAGAGTCAGTTCTTCGTTTTAAGCATGATCTTAAGACATCCATTACCATGTGTTATTATGACTATATCAACGGTCTTAAGACATTGCTTCGTCTCAAGCACTGACTATGAATACGGACCTATAAATCATATATATAATGATATGTTATATATGCAACCGGAGTTGGCGATTTTGTTATTTAAAGAAATGATCTTAGAACGGAAAACCTCGGAGTAAAACCTTCTAAGATTTGAGTTTTGAAAAGATACAAATCGAAAGAGATTATCGATATAATCTTGAACTGTGACGTACATAATCCCATGCCACCATGTAGCCATTGAGATTTTTTGGTGGATGGAAAAAAAAGTTGGTGCCTTTTTGCGATTGAGAGACGAATCAAAATGCGACTTGGAGACTTTATATTTCAAAGGAATTGAACATCACTCGGTGTTTTCCTCTTGTCTTCGATTTTTCGAGATTTACCCTCACGTGGGAGTCGCTCAGAATGATATAAAACGTAGCCTCGAATCGAGTACTTATTGTTTACAAATGTCCACTGAGCGCACTCGTATTTTATTGAGAATTTTGCAAACCCTCAACCACGAATCGTATATATTATACTTAAAAAGGGAAAGAAAAAGAAGTTGAGAATAAAAATGTAATGGTGTGTTGGTCATTGACTTAAAAACAATGTCCACGCACGATAAGAAAATCCCATAGCAGATGCTCATAATGGTGTGGTTCGATAACGTTATTCGCTCTGCATGGGACCCTGCGATATGTCCCGATAAGAAAAAAGAACAGGGAGTGAAAAAATGACGATCGAAAGTCAATTACACAATAAGAGAGACAATTCTTATTACGATTAGTCTTACAATTTATTATTATAAGCGATAGCGTTATCATGTAATATGCAACTAAGGGCGGGTTCGTCGTTGGTCTCGTTTCTACGTGTTAAAATAATTTTTATAATAGAAAATTAAACGATAGCAGAAATTTATATTTTTAACTTAATTTCGTTTTCAGATATTTGAATTTACCGCCAAAATCGTATATGTTCCTTTGATTGGTTGACCCGAAACGATACCACTGACGAAACCAGGGCCGTAGAAACTGCCTTATTTACCTATGATAATGTGTATAAAGTACCTGAGCGTAAGAGAACATTACCTACACACCCCTATTTAAGTAACGAGAATTCTATTTTAACGTAAAAGTTTATTATTTCATATGTGTCCTCTACAGCGATAAGAGATGTTTTTCATTTTTATTGCTTTCTAGGATTCATTGACGACACGCGGCTGTAATGTGGCACGCATTACATTATTAATTATGCATTTACAAAAGTGACAAAAAAATTAAACAATACGATCATTCGCTAAATTGTTTTTGACAAAAATTTCCGTATCTTCATGAGCGTCGGCAAAATTGGGTGGAATCTTTGTTCGAGATTAAAAAAAAATTTATTTTTCGATAAATCATCGATAGCGACCGTTTTTTCAAAATTATATTACACGGTTTTAAAAAAAGCTGCTTAACCCATTTTTAATAGACTTTCCGGCGGATACGGAGTTTTTGTCTTATTTAAAAAGAAAATGCGATGATACTTATCGGTATATTTTTATTCCTCGATTATCGTACTGTAGACAATAAGATAACGTGCATGTGTTTTCTTCTTTATTTCTCTATTCGTAAAATTAGTATCCTTCGTATTTTCCTCATTTTCTTAATATCCAATGCGAAGAAAGAAAATAAAAATTATAAAGTAAAAAAGAATGAAGTGAGCTCCGATCACACTCACTGATGGCAACTTGCTCAAGCATCTGCTTCTTTAAGAATATTCACAACTGTTTTTGCGCCCGAGATTGTGCATTGATCGTTCGTTATTATTCTTATACTTATTTCCATTATTATTGCTATTATTATTATGTTTATTATTTTTATCGTCTACGAATCGATTGACAAATCTCGATCGCCTCCATCGATCTCGTATCAATCAAAATAGAGTGCAACGACTTTCGCAAATGTGTGAAAATAATTTTCGTCATTGTCATTTTTGAAGTCGTACTAAAAATGAAAATATATAATGAGGAAGAAGATTAAGGAAAATTTACATAAAATTAATTGAAACGCGCAGCCATTGGCGGATTATCGCATGTTAAAGTCATAATTACACTATCGAAATTAATCGCATAATTATTTCGCCACACCGTCATTATTTTACAATAGTATCTTGTTCTTAAGCGAAAGAATGAGAAAACAATAACGTACCTCTGTCTACAATTTATGGATAATCGCGGTGTATTTGAAGATTTTTTAAGGAATAAAATATCTTTTGGAAAATGTAATCTCCAAAAAACTATTCATCCGTATACGAAAGTCCCTTTGATATCCTTTTATAACATTAATTAAAGTTAAGTTAAAATAGTTAAAGGTAAGTTACAATATGGAATATACAAGAAATATATATAATGATGAATCAATTATTTATCATTAGTCATGTTGAGTCATCATCATCATGTTTTGTAATCCTTGAAAAAAAAAAAAAAAAAATTAATAGTATGAACAAATATTTTATAAGAAATCGAAAGAGGCCAGCAATACCAAATGATACTTTAAGTGATTGATTGTATCTCTGATCTCTGAATGACGTTGATGACAACAGTAATGATGATAATAATGATAGTATACCCCGTGGCAGAGGAGGAAGGGATGATACAAAGGGTCAAAGGGTACCATCCGGGGTATAATGCCGTCGATTCCAGTAATAACGATTGGCTGCGATTGATACATAGGGAGGACGATGATTACTGCGTACACCCGTCGATTGTGGGGCGGCCCTAGTGAAGTTTGCTGCAGGCCGAAGGCCAGGGGGTATGAGGTTATAGGTCAGACACGCCATGTTATTAGGACTCACACCTGTAAGCGCACTGGGGGCCCTGCGTCCAGCCGAATTATTCTCTACTGCTTTCAACCCCTCTTAAAATGATTCATGACCTTCGCGACCTTCCTCAATGGTTGTGCGAAGTCAATCAAAGACTGATCATTCGTCATGGAATAAAACTTTCTTTTCAAGATAATGTATGGAAGTGCCAATTACATTCGTTAACCGTTATACGGGGTGTCCAAATTTAATTAACATGGACGGATATCTCTGAAATATGTAGAGACGGACATATTTTTTTTCACGCGAAAGTTTTTCAATTTCGTGGGGGCAAAATGGTGCTGATTTTCGTTTATTCATCGATCAAGCCATTTTAGAGGATCTTGTTATTTTTTGTTTAAATGATAATCAATTTTGTTCTTTTAGTTAAGAAGTTGGTAGCACCGAGACGAATTCAAATATATACGGAGAGAATTTTTCGTTAACTTTTCCATGAAATTCGCGATAAAATTTACCGTAGAAACCAGTTAATGTGATACATCGTTACCATTTCATTGACTATTGCTTATAACACACGATATCTTCAGTGGCTACACGTAAATTTTACAGTATACACGGTAAATATTGTTAATTGCAATTGTTATTGCTTTCCACGGTAAAATTTACCTGACTCAATGTACAATTTTCTGTTATACAAAAAAACTGATTGGTACAATTAAACACTGATTGATATTTTCCACCATTGCAAAACGTATAGTGTCATTTAGAAGCATTGCGTCAGCTGAAGTTGGCCTCATCCATTCGATCTCTACGGTAGAAACATATTCTGTCTGCTCGATAAATCTATATTTATTAACCTAAATTATACTTTTTGAATACTTATTTTTACTGAACTAAAACAAATAAATCTAAATTAAAAAAGATTTTATTAAATTAATACTATTTTTTAACAACATATTGGCTAACATATCTTATACGTACTGCATTTGTATCAACCTATCCATACATTTGATTATGATTGATAATTGCCCATTCATAATTTTTACTAATAATTTTATAGAATTGCGCGTCTAAAAATATACCTTTTAACGACTTTGCGATTATTAGAATCCTCATTAGCATCAATTAAAATTTTTTGAATATTATAAAATAATGGTCCATCTTCGGAAGGCACTATTATAATATTACCTATCTATAAGAATGTCGACTCCTTGAAAATGAATTTTGTTAATAACAGAAACTACATTACACCTATCACCAGACTTTACGATAACAATTTTACAAGTCTTCAGAAAAACATATAAAAAGTTACAATGTTTTTCGTGGTTGATTTCAAAGATATGAATAGTAGTGCACACGGTAAAATTGAATGTAGGTAGCGCACGAGATAATTCGGCCGTTTTAGATGATTTTTTAAATTCAACAAGGTAATAGTTATAGTTTTACACTGCATATTTTCAAGTTTTTGACATTTTTACCGTACACTTCAATAAAAGCTGACGTGTCGTGCTTAGTTTTTGGTATATTTTCGTGATTTACTCTTAAATATATACATAAGTAATATGTTATGAAATACCTCGATGTCCTGCGATTACCGTGAGTTTCAAGGTAATTTTTAATTAAAAATTCTCTCCGTGTATGAAATTTTCTAGCGCTACAATGACTATGACTAGTATAGTTGGATTATTTTTTAAAAATATTGTGTCTATCACTATCAACGGTCGGTAGTTGGTATATCGTACTGTTGGCACTGCTGTAAATTTCAATGCACGAGAATACGACGGCTCGATTACGCAATGTTTCCCGTGCACGGTTCGCAGTGAGATTGTAATTTTGCGAAACGGTAATTTCAGCTAAACTCAGCGAGCGAGCAGCGCCTCGTCCGCAGCTGCAGATGCATCTGCATCATTACGAATCCTCACGGATCTCGAATACAAGAGATTTCAAAGTCTCCATCCTTCCTTCGTACATTTCACCTTTACTATATACTATCTCTCACTCATCCAGGATGTTCCGTGCTCTGAAAACCACCATCAATTAACAGGGTTAATTTGTCCAATTAGCAAAGCGTACAGATAGAGACAGGTACGAGGCTTCTTCTTACTTACCTTGTGCGCTGCCATCTAGTGAGAAATAGGTAAAACGGAAGAGAATCGTGGTACGCCTTGTTAATATTGCGCCGCTGTTCTCCTTGTAAATTACAAAAGTTTACATCCTCTTCACGTAATCTCCTTATAGCCAGGGCGCCCAGACACTTGTGCCAACTTCGGCGTAGGAGTCCTGCGTCGCGACGCCGCCAACATGCTGATTTCTCGACACCATTTCCATCGGAGGCCACCAAACCGCGCTGTACTGATCTCGCTAAATCCGACCGAGTTTCCCTTTTATATCTAATACCTATATATATATATATATATATATAAAGTGGTCCAGAGGCAGTTTTGAGGACATGCGGCACTCACAACGGCAAACCAA